>JAQRGA010000179.1:0-46588 GCA_029237695.1 Conchocele bisecta
CTCAATCGACGAGACGAGAGAGAGACAGAGAGAGAGGCGGCCGATGTGCTCGCAGCGCGTCTCCAGCTTGTGGCTCGCTCAGTCCATGAGAGAGAGAGAAGAGAGAGAGAGAGTGAGAGAGAGAGAGAGAGAGAGAGGGAGATTTCATCAAATGAAACAATATGAGGAGAGTGACGTTGTGTTATTGATGAACCCGATAAATAACTTCTTCTGCATATCCGACAGACATACATGCCAGGGCACTCATAATGAAATGTTGCTGAACACGTAGACCCTGATCACCCATGTATATCAATGTTGCCTGTCCTGTGCCAAAATGTTTGGTTGAGTCTGAGCTACACTCAGCATGTAGCCATCGTCAACTGTTAGTTAATATCATCACATGTGTATCAATGTCGGCACACGAAAAACAATGTTACGATATAGCGAGGTTTAGTCAGTGTAGCCCCCTCGTAATTTTTTTGAAATCTACTTCGTATTTCCTGCTTTCTGGCGCATTTTGGAGCAAAAATAAAAATAAGCAATAAATTCACAACGCGAACGTAGAAACGTGCATTGTAAATTGTAAAAAAATTTTTACTCGGCGAATTTTCGGGGGGGGGGGCCGCCGGGTCCGCCGAGGGGCCCGTCGCCGGGTCCGACCCACCCCCCCTGAATCCGCCCACACACTTGGTGAACACGTAGATGAAGATCGAGGAACCTCTGTAAACCGCACACCGTGAATAATCTGGGTGCTGTGAATGGTGGATTGGCTGCCCTGTAACATGCCTCACACTATGGTTGTATTGTGTGTTCAACTGATGTACATTACGCACACCGTGAATAATCTGGGTGATGTGAATGGTGGATTGGCTGCCCTGTAACATGCCTCACACTATGGTTGTATTGTGTGTTCAACTGATGTACATTACGCACACCGTGAATAATCTGGGTGCTGTGAATGGTGGATTGGCTGCCCTGTAACATACCTCACACTATGGTTGTATTGTGTGTTCAACTGATGTACATTACGCACACCGTGAATAATCTGGGTGCTGTGAATGGTGGATTGGCTGCCCTGTAACATACCTCACACTATGCATGTATTGTGTGTTCAACTGGTGTACATTACACACACCGCTCACTGCCAGCCACATTTCACTAAATCTGTGTGAATGTTGTTGCACTATATACACGTGAATAGCATCCCACCTGCTGATGACGCCGTCCTCATCACTGGAGCAGATAGTTTGGGGCGTGTTTCAATAATCTGCTCCAGTTATGAAGGCGACGTAATATATTATCTCACACTAACTACAATGCTACAGCTATTAGGACGGCGTCAACGACTACTCGTACGATACAATATAGGCAGTATACGGGTGACATGATCAAACCTACCGTCGGCTGACAAAAAACATCTAACACAGTTGGCAACAACTGGACTGAATATTTTCTGACGGCAGTAAGATAACTTCGCTAACTAAATGACAAACAGCGTAGATTGTGATGCGGCTGCACTTGTGCAAGTGTACCCCGTATCCACGCTCTCACAGTCACACATCCGTACATGTAATTTATTACTGCTCATGTATATGCACCAACTTGGCAATAGGATTGTTGTTGAACAATTTGTGAAAATCCGACATCACATGTTGATTACGGTTGGTGTTCGATCTAGTACTACATGTAAATAAGCGAAATATAGACATTTTATTGTGCAACTATCACAAGATACAAACTTACACAGATGAAAATCATGTTTTAATTTCTGCATTATTACAATCACTGGTGAGACGATGTGCCATGTTGATTCTGGCAAGGCTCAGGAAACGGGATGGGCGAGGCTCTGCCGAGCACATCCCGTTTCCGTGCCGCGCCAGATATTTTTTTCCATTCACGGCACTAACCTACTATCCTATTTATCCCGTTAACACCTACAAATAGCTTTAAAATGCAATAACAATAACTCCAGCCACCGCACATATTCATACGCAGTGATTAAGTCGTATTGACAGGATATCAAAACTGTTTCACGGCACCGTGTTTCACGGCACATACGCGTTGTGTTGACGGGATAAATATCAGTACGGCTGTTCAAAGTGGAACACACGGGGATTGTATGAATTCCCGGTTTATAGTTGTTGTAGTGTATTCTAAGACATGTTGAGTGCTTTGTAATCGTGAACATGCATTTCCATCAGGGATACCTAACACTGACACACTGAGGTTTCATGAGCATCAGACTGTAATATTCATTTCCAACACTTTGAGCATTTCCACAAACGTGACATTGAGTGGAGAAATGGGGCCTATGACATGTGTAGCTCTTTGTCTACTAGCGCACTCTGGCGGCGGGATAAGGATTTATACTGATGTCGCGTCCTGTAGTGGTACCGCTAAGCGCAACACAAATGGCGGGCAATATCGCATGTATTTACGTTGCCTTAGTTGTGTAACTCGCTGTGCTTACATTCACACATTTACACTATCAAACATATCGAATAGCACACTCCTGTAGTCTGCTAACAATCTATATTGCTTTTAGAGACATGACGGATGTTTCATTGATGGCATGGCGAGCAGTGCAGATCCTAATCAGAATGTGCGGATGCGCAGGCTGTTCTGGATATACAGTAGTCACAAAACCTATAAGCCCCACTTTTCCAGTTGATCACAGTGAAACAATGACCTTCCCCAGAGTTTCCAGTTCCAACATTCTACATTACATACATGCCGCAAAGGGTAGAGACGTTTTCCCATGAGCGGGGTGTGTCAACCTCCGACAGTCCTACAATATAAGTCAGGCACAGTGGAACCTCTCTAAACTGAGCACCCGTAAATAATATTGTCATTATTCATTGGTTTCACATTTTGTCTCTGATGATATGTCTGTCCATGATTATAAATGACATTTTGGGCTTAATGAGTGGGCATGTACCTTTAAAGCGCTGGAAAACGACAATTGTCGTCTGCTGTTTTTAAATATTTTTATATTTTCTCCTCAAAAACATACTGAAACGATTCTACTGCCCTGCCAAAACAGGTTTTTAAAGAGATTAAAATATACAAAATGAGCAGATGGCAATTTTTTTCTTTTTCGGCTTTTTAATGGTTAAGGGGTAAACTATTGATACAGTATGCACTGCTACAGTATGTACCAAAACATTCAACAACATTACAGATTATGCATAGCAATATCAGACAGATACGCTGACACATATACAAGACATCATCAATTCAAGTATAAATACAGATTCCAGATATCTATGATCATTATAGATAATTATATTGAAAATTGATTGAAGAGCAATAGTTACAATAATTCCGCCACGGAAGCGGTGTCGGGCCTGAAAATGCATTGTCGGTACATCGCCATGTTTACTTCTGTTGTGTGAATGAAATAGTTGGCCCCGGATCAAGTATATTAAAACATACAAATGACGTCATTGGGGACACCGCTGACAACATTTTCAATGTATGGAAGCCCAAACTTGTTAGAATTTTTTCTTGTCGTATTTTCAGTACTTGCATTAATATGGGTATTAATCTACGCTGGATGTGTTACCGGTAAACTGTCATTAATTTGTTCCCTGACTGTAATTTATCACTTAAATACTGACTTATTGACCCCTTTCCTGAACGTAGAATTTGACACTCATGTTGGCGTGTATTGGCCACCATAGACAAATGTCAATCAGGCCGAATTCGGGAATGTCACTAAAATCCGCTGTAAATCCATCGATAGAATGAGGATTAACATCAGTTAGACCCACACGTGCTAGTTTTGTTTCACATGACGAGTGTGCTTGTCGCTCACAGACTGCGTAAGACTCGAGGTACGGCGGAAACAGCACTAACCGAGATCGAACCGAAGGTAGATCTAGTTAACTTGACATTTGTACCGGCACCCACCCTATCCGATTGCTTGAAAAGTGTCGATCGGTTTGGCAGACTGCAGATTACTCCCGGACTGGCGACATCGCTATCTGTCACGTCCGACAGACAAACTTGGTGATAACCCAATACACCGGATATAACAATGACCAGTCCGCAGCTGCTTCAGACAAGTATCAACAGCATTTTGCAGAAAATAAGTGATATTTGGTAATGTGACCTTTAACGTTGTGGAGATGTTGGATACATAACAACTTTAACGCAGATTAAACAATAGTTATCAGAAGACAACGAAGTGCGCCTGGTGGTGTTTTAGTTTAACGAATATCAAGAAACTGTGTGAAAGGAAACAGCAATTAAAAGCAATTTCGGCCAATGTTAAGTTTGCGAAAGCACTAAGATTGTGACCTTGACCTTGAGTTTAGCAGGGGTCTGAGGCTATGGATTCGGCAGGGCATGATAGAGAACCATTAGAGGAAGGGATGTGTAAAATATCAAGAAGAATGGTGAAAGGAAACAGACATTATAACAAATTTCCCTCAATGTTAGTTTGTGAGAGCATTAACATTGTGACCTTGACCTAATGCATTAGCGGAGGTCTGAGGGTTGTGGATGTGGCATGGCATGATATACTGCCATTAGAGAAAGGCATGTACGAAATATCAAGAAGTGGGATGAAACGAAACAAATTTCCCCCAACGCTAAGTTTATGAAAGCACTAAGACTGTCACCTTGACCGTGGGGTTAGTGGGGGTCTGAGTGTCACGGATTTGTCACAGCATGATAGAGAATCATTAGAGAGGCATGTGTGAAATACAAAAACATAAATTATAAGAAATTTCCCCCAACGTTAAGTTTATGAAAGCACTAAGACTGTGACCTTGACCTTGGGGTCTGAGCGTCGTGGATTTGTCATAGCATGATAGAGAATCACTAGGGAAAAGCAATTTTTGTCAAAACATGTGTATTCCCGTTTGTATATGATATTGATGTTGAACGGGTGTAAAACCCTAATCAGTAAATCAAATCCCGTTTCACTAAACTTCGTAGGACTAAAATGTTCGTAAGTGCATATTTAGAATCGTCCCTTGCGGGGCTCCGTAAATACCCGATTATTGTATGCAGGCCCGTAGCCAGAAGGGGGGAGTTGTTTGAAGTTGGGGGGGAGGGGTTGTTTCGAAGGCCCAAGGGGACGTCGAGGCTAAAAAAGTGGACCTCGAGGCTGGGCGGGGGGTCGTCCGACTGCTCCGAACCCCCCTGGCTACGGGCCTGGTATGTATGTGTTGGTGGTATAACTTTCAAGTGAACGGTTCTGTGGTGTAGTGGTTATCACGTCTGCTTAACACGCAGAAGGTCCTGAGTTCGAGCCCCAGCAGAACCTTGTTTTTTTTCTTCTTCAGAAATTATATTTTATTTTGTTTTTTTTCATTTTATTGTCTACAGCCGTGATTGTATTTTTCATTCCCTTCGTTATTACTTGCGAAAAAATTATTTTAAGGGCAAAGTGTCTGCGATATGGGCAGAAAGTGATGAAACAAACGCACAGGTGTCGGGTGAGTTTAAAAATAGACTGTCGGAAGGTCAAACTTGATATCGTTTGTGTGTTAAACGCGTCGCGTGTTTCGAAGAGTATTCGGAGGGGTGTTAACTCTGCCGAAAACGGCATTCCTGTTACTAAATTTAGCGATGACCGCACGATTTGTGCCGCAAATGGGGGCAAATCACGCGCAACAAAATAATCCGATGTATTTTTGTACATAGAATATCCGTTGTTGATATTGTGCAGTGCAAGCAGTTTTTCATAATATTATTTTCAATTAGCGGTTGCGTATGACAGTTAAACGTTGAGTAACACAATGCATTTTGTTGTTATGGTTACTCCAAGATATCACTACGGACCATCGCATCGAGGGGGGTCTGGGGCGTGGCTAACTGTCCGAGGCGATTCCAATACATTGGTACCCTATGTGAAAACTAGTTTTCACATGTAAACAGTGAATATG
This sequence comes from Conchocele bisecta, assembly GCA_029237695.1. Taxonomy (NCBI): domain Eukaryota; kingdom Metazoa; phylum Mollusca; class Bivalvia; order Lucinida; family Thyasiridae; genus Conchocele; species Conchocele bisecta. The sequence continues at coordinate 5,880 of JAQRGA010000179.1, forward strand.
TCTATGGGGATTTAACATGGGGACATTTTTCTAATATCAGAAATAGTCGACAGATTTTCCAAATGTAACTTTTGATTTCTTAGTTAGATCATTTCCAAGCTATCTAGCTAGATTTCAGAATCAATTTCAAATTTATTTTGTGTTTTTTTTCGACTCCCTTTCCAGGTGCTCCACCTCTTTGTTCCCCATGTTAAATTCCCATAGAGAACTCATTTTTCGTAATAAAATCAATATTTGACAAAATTTCACGAACTGAAAAGAATGCTCATTCTTAAATTTTGATAAAATTTAATATTATCGAAAACAACATCGTTTTTCCATTATTTATCTAGCCGTACAATTTGGGCAGGTTTCGTGAAACAGACAGTAGTCACTGGGTTGGGAACAGCCACTTTCCACCACTAATTATAATCCAGCTAACTAACTATTCTCAAAATATCGACCATCAATAATATGTTATTATATGACTGCCGTTGTTTGACACCGCTCACAGCCATGTTCAAACGTACAGCGTGTGCTGTTTGACCATGGCAGTAGACAATGCACATTCCGGGGCCAAGCCAACACCTACGTAATGCATGTGTCTCGTGACGTTACTAGAACGCGTCATCACGGAAAATGTATGTGTAAATCAGCTGTTGGAACGGGTTATCAAAGTACCGAAAGTACTGCGTAAATGCTCAAAGTGCATGATATTTTCAACGGAAATGTAACAATAACTTTCGATCATGTTCAGCTGTGGGTAAACGTTTGCAGTGGCACTCGGGAACTGTTTGAACCCGCGGCCTACGGCCTTGGGGTTCAAACTGTTCCCTCGTGCCACGGCAAACGTGTGCCCACGGCTGGACATTGCCGACCCGTATAATTGCAATCAGACAATCATACGAAGCCACTTGACCGTATCGATAAAATAACTGACAATTAGAAACGAATACACAACAAACGCTATTTTAGACTTTAGTAAATTACGTTTTGAAACAACACGTATCGTCAACAGACGAGGTGATTTAATGAATAAATTGAGCTGATATATTCCGCCGCAATCAATCACACGAATACCGATCCGATCCCGGAGAAACGCTTTTAATTTGTCCTGCGTCATGTTTTGTTCATGGAAATACAATCAACATACATACACTACCGCCTGCACTAATATTGCCAATGTTTGGACATTTCATTATTTAAAAACACTTGAATATTGTAGCTCAGGCTAATGCAATCAAACTGTCTTACTTCGAGTTATCATTGCTAATATATGTTCAGAAAGGTTGATGAGCGGGCAAAATGAACACAGGCGGCTGTGTACACACGACGGCTTCAACAAATTCGTAAATTGAATTGTCTAACTGCCAAAGTTCCTCGTCAATATTTCGTAGATATATGCCACAACTCGTAAAACATTTGAGACAGAGTTTTCTGTTGGACCAAACTTATTAGATGCGCATATCTGTGGCAGAAACCACACGTCACAAACTATGACACAAACTAGGACGACTAAGTTAACTTGATATATGAATGCTTTTTGAATACCAAGTTTTATGCAATGAATATATGCAGTTTTTGTTTTCCCTAGTTTTGGATGTGTTAAAATCTAACTTCAGAGAGTGTGCCTGTAATATCATTTTACTATGACTCGACAGTGTGCCTTTAATATGTTACAATTGCCCCAAGTATGTGGAGTCAGGGCCGGTTTCAGCATTTTGATAGTGTACCGATTGTTTTGTACTCCTATAGTTTTGCTATGATAGATACATGGTCATCAGAGTGCTGCATTTTGATTGGCTGAACCGACCGTGCCTCCTTTTCCGTTGCTGGTGGAACATTCATGATGGTTTATTTGTGTCGCCTGAGCATGTTCACAAACTACTACAGTGAAACATGTGTTAAAGGCCACCTCCGAATACCAATTACCTGTTTGAATGGAGGAAATAATACACTCGTGTCCGCCGGCGTCCGTTCAAGCAACTCGTTCGCTACGCTCCCTCGTTGCTTGCGCGGAAGCCGACGCACACTCGTGTATTATTTCCCCGCTATTCAAAATGTACAATGGAATGGATCCTCTATATAGCGATTTTGTTTTCCCAGTTACATAACATCGATTATTACATAAATGACCCTGAGAACAAAGATCAACTGTGAACAAAGGCCAACATTTTCTCTTCCCACGTGTGACCCTTGTTCACAGGTTTGACTGTACTGTAGCGGAACCTCTCTAAACAGGACACAAAGAAAACACACGTGATCTTATTTTTCATGAGTTTATTGGTCACTTATCGGTGATAATCTCCGTTCGTGATCGCATAACACACAACCATGGCCCAGAATGATAAAATGCCTGATTTAAAGTGAAATCTCTCTTAGCCGGACGTCCGGTTTATAGAGGTTTCACTGTATTTGTAAATACTGCAAATAAAGATAGGACGGCTCCCGTCTCATCCGATGTGTTGGTAATTTTAAGATGGAGGATGGTTCGCGTTTCGCGGACGCTGAACTTTTAACCACGGTGTCATTGTCAACAATTTGAATCAACAAACTCGGTATTGGATTGGCCCGTCGAGTGCGCATGTCAGTGCCCCGGTCACGTGGGAATACGACAACTGGATAAGAGACAGGTTGAGGCACCGTGGTGTGACATAAGATAAGTGATAACTATGTGAAGACTGTCACACTGTGAAACAGTGGCGGCATGAGGGGAAACTCCACCGCCTGCTCTAATCTTGCAAATATGTGTCGATTTCCTTATTTCAACATACTTCACTATTGTGTTTGAAAGCAAACATCTTGATTCACTGAGCCTGAGCTATACCTCCGAATACCAATTACCTGTTTGAATGGAGGAAATAATACACTCGTGTCCGCCGGCGTCCGTTCAAGCAACTCGTTCGCTACGCTCCCTCGTTGCTTGCGCGGAAGCCGACGCACACTCGTGTATTATATCCCGCTATTCAAAATGTACAATGGAATATCCTCTATATAGCGATTTTGTTTTCCCAGTTACATAACATCGATTATTACATAAATGACCCTGAGAACAAAGACCAACTGTGAACAAAGGCCAACATTTTCTCTTCCCACGTGTGACCCTTGTTCACAGGTTTGACTGTACTGTAGCGGAACCTCTCTAAACAGGACACAAAGAAAACACACGTGATCTTATTTTTCATGAGTTTATTGGTCACTTATCGGTGATAATCTCCGTTCGTGATCGCATAACACACAACCATGGCCCAGAATGATAAAATGCCTGATTTAAAGTGAAATCTCTCTTAGCCGGACGTCCGGTTTATAGAGGTTTCACTGTATTTGTAAATACTGCAAATAAAGATAGGACGGCTCCCCGTCTCATCCGATGTGTTGGTAATTTTAAGATGGAGGATGGTTCGCGTTTCGCGGACGCTGAACTTTTAATAACCACGGTGTCATTGTCAACAATTTGAATCAACAAACTCGGTATTGGATTGGCCCGTCGAGTGCGCATGTCAGTGCCCCGGTCACGTGGGAATACGACAACTGGATAAGAGACAGGTTGAGGCACCTGTGTGACATAAGATAAGTGATAACTATGTGAAGACTGTCACACTGTGAAACAGTGGCGGCATGAGAGGGGAAACACCACCGCTGCTCTAATCTTGCAAATATGTGTCGATTTCCTTATTTCAACATACTTCACTATTATGTTTGAAAGCAAACATCTTGATTCACTGAGCCTGAGCTATGCTAAAATTGCTTGATTAATAGTTGGTGTTGCCAATAAATGTTCAGAAACGGTTATAACATTTAGGGCAATATTAACGCAGGCGGTTGTGTAATAAGTTATAGTTATATCACCATAAACACAAAGTACTTTGGTTCTCAGATATCGCCGCGTCAGAAAAATCCCTGAGCGTCGAGCATTTTTTATCGTCATGAAGAAAAGAAAATTGTATTATAAATTCGTCACATGATCAATAAAAAACACTACCATGCAAAATGATATTAAATCCAATTATGTCGGAGGAAATGTTTGTGAGTTTTCACGACTAAACAGGTTATAGTAACTTTATATGACATGTTCCATTTGTTTGAGATGTTCGTATCTGATTTTTTTTCAAGTTGCCAGATGCATTTGATGTTCGTCACTGATTGTTTTCAAGTTGTCAGATGCATTTATGCATCTGGCAACTTGAAAAAGAATCAGAGACGAAACAAAAACGTTCTTTATATCAGAGACATCATCTGAGACATTTTGTGGCAAAATAAACATTCATTCACCATTACCCCACGATTGATTGGTATTATATGCATGTTATATCAGACGTAAATTTCCACACCGTTATCTTATATCTTAAAATGTTAACGGACATTACGGAAATTTCATGAAATTCTACAAATTTACAATATTTTCTGTACACGGTATCAAAAGTGGACACAATTGTCAGAGTACATGCGGAATATTCCGCATGTACTCTGACAATTGTGTCTACTTTTGATACCGTGTACAGAAAATATTGTCAACTTTTGACTTTATTTATGAAAAATATTGTAAATGTTGTAAACGTAATTAATGAAATTACGCAGATGCCCAACGGTACAAAATCCCATGGCGTGCCTCGCATGTAGATTATGGAAGCAGATGAGTGCACTCGCCGCGAGACGGAGAGCCTTGTAACCAGAAACGTTATTAGTGGTCTATTTGTACGCAGACTTATGTGCCATCTTCAGGTACATTGTCAACGTGTCGTAAGTACCAATTCGGTGTGATTTCAATTGAAAATTGTCGCTAATTCGCGTATTTTCTCGCAAGTTTATATCTCCAACTAGTCGCGAGCTGCCGCAGCCCAGTGAGATACTACCTTAAAGTGGCGCAATATCGCACGCCGCGGAACTCGCATATATCGACATAGACATCAAATAACCTGTACTTATTTACATGTACCAAAAGCGTTTTTGTTAACCCGTCTGCAAGATGTTTGTACACAGTTGCCTGCATGAATCTTGCCCAGATTCTCAGTGTTTCATGACATCTCCAGCTCACCCAATCAACGTTGCATATGCAGCCTATGCTCAATAAATGAAAATCCATTAATTGAAATTTCCAGACGATTTGCACTTACGAACATTTTAGTCGTACGAAGTTTAATGAAACGGACCCCAGATCAGCTATGTTACAATGCAGCAAGGGATAGATTTTGAAAGAAAAATCGTATTTTAGACTTTGGATCGATTCGAAATTATTATTTTAGTTATTCATGTATCAACCCTACTCACTATCCATTACAATTATTCATAGTTTGTCTGTTCGAAACTTAGAAACTTCAGATAATATAATTACATATATATATATATATATAAAATATGTATGGTAATTGCATATACTCGCTAAAGTTTAAACTTTATATTTATTTGACAACGATTACAAACAAGCACGACAGCACTTATACAAATGCTTTCGTTGGCGCATATGAAGGCGTAAGGGCGGTCATTAATTTGGGAGGAAACCAGGGTACCCGGAGGAAACCCACTTGTCCGATCTGGCGACCACCATACCATCTCACATACTGCCTCTGCCGAGGATGGAACCCGGGGTGGCATTGGTGAGCATATACATGTATTCACTATAACTCAGCGTACCATACTCCATGACCCTATCACATTTTCATCAGTTGTTCATGTCTAGTCGGTTTCCCAAACACATTTATTGCTATGCAACTTCACTGTTATAGACATAACACCGGTCTCCTCTTATGTCTTGATAGCCACTCAATCACAATTGTATGTACGCACTAGCTGCAAATGTGATGAATACGTACAATTCAATTCAATTCAATTCAATTTCTTTATTTCCTCTTTACAGAGATCATGGTATAACCAAATGCAGTATAATATAAAAAAAACACATACTAATGAGGAAAATGCAGTGAAAATATACATGATTGTACTGTGAGTACGGTGAGGAAAAAATGAAGCGAAATTTATGTACACAGTTGTCGATCATGGCTACTAAACGCATACGCATTTGGACGTGGCTTCGTACTGTTTGCTTTAGCAATTAGCAACCAGTGCGGATCCAGATCGTTCAGTGCATCTGTGAATTGTGTAGACACCTCAGGGGCGGATCCATCATTTTGGGGAACGGGGGGGGGGGGGGGGGGTTGTGTCTAGTTGCGAAGGTAACTCGTGCAATCTCCTCCCGTACCGTCCGTCCTATTTTCCTGTGTCCTTGCACTTTCCTTTCCTGTGTTTTACGGCATTTAAAGTCAGACTCCAACTGGTGGTAAACTGTGATATATGTAAACTCCGTGGCTGCAACCCCGGAACACCCCCCCCCCCTCAAGATCCCCACCTGCTGTCCTAATTTGTAATTCCCCATACATATCCACTTATGTCTTGATAGCCACTCAATCACAATTGCATGTACGCACTTGCTACTAATGTGACGAATACGTTGACCTATAGCAAGCCACAGTTAGATCACAGTTGATCCGCATGTACGAGGAGATAAACCGCGAGCTTTAGAACGAGATCTAACTGTGTTGTCACATCCTCATGTCCATACAGTCTGTACATTGCACATGTGCTGTGTACATGCAGAAACGAAACTCGGAAATATATCTAAGATTTTATAGTGTTTTCAATATCCTCCAGGGGGCCGTTTCACTAAACTTCGTACGACGAAAAAGTCTATCTTCATACAGACACGGGCACTTATCATACGGAGTCTATCTTCATACAGACACGGGCACTTATCATACGGAGTCTATCTTCATACAGACACGGGTACTTATCATACGGAGTCTATCTTCATACAGACACGGGCACTTATCATACGGAGTCTATCTTCATACAGACACGGACACTTATCATACGGAGTCTATCTTCATACAGACACGGGCACTTATCATACGGAGTCTATCTTCATACAGACACGGGCACTTATCATACGGAGTCTATCTTCATACAGACACGGGTACTTATCATACGGAGTCTATCTTCATACAGACACGGGCACTTATCATACGGAGTCTATCTTCATACAGACAAGGACACTTATCATACGGAGTCTATCTTCATACAGACACGGACACTTATCATACGGAGTCTATCTTCATACAGACACGGACACTTATCATACGGAGTCTATCTTCATACAGACACGGACACTTATCATACGGAGTCTATCTTCATACAGACACGGGCACTTATCATACGGAGTCTATCTTCATACAGACACGGGCACTTATCATACGGAGTCTATCTTCATACAGACACGGACACTTATCATACGGAGTCTATCTTCATACAGACACGGCACTTATCATACGGAGTCTATCTTCATACAGACACGGACACTTATCATACGGAGTCTATCTTCATACAGACACGGGCACTTATCATACGGAGTCTATCTTCATACAGACACGGGCACTTATCATACGGAGTCTATCTTCATACAGACACGGACACTTATCATACGGAGTCTATCTTCATACAGACACGGGCACTTATCATACGGAGTCTATCTTCATACAGACACGGACACTTATCATACGGAGTCTATCTTCATACAGACACGGGCACTTATCATACGGAGTCTATCTTCATACAGACACGGACACTTATCATACGGAGCCCCGCACGGCACATGCATTTATTTTATTAATTCGTTCCCACGAAATAACAATTCGTTCCCTCAATTGAACAATTCTTTCCCTCGAATTAACAATTCGTTCCCACGAAATTAAAATGTGTTCCCTCAATTTAACAAATCGTTCCCTCGAATTAACAATTCGTTCCCACGATATAACAATTCGTTCCCACGAATTAACAATTCGTTCCCGTGGGAACGAATTGTTATTTCATGGGAACGAATTGTTAAATTGAGAGAACGAATTGTTAAATTGAGGGAATGAAGTTTCATTCCGTGGGAACGAATTGTTAATTGGAGGGAACGAATTGTTAAATTGAGGGAACGAATTGTCATTTCGTGGGAACGAATTGTTAAATTGAGGGAACGAATTGTCATTTCGTGGGAACGAATTGTTAAATTGAGGAAACGAAGTTTCATTTCGTGGGAACGAATTGTTAATTGGAGGGAACGAATTGTTATTTCGTGGCAACTACGGAGCCCCGCAGGGGACGTAGAATGATTGTTTACAAGGCGCACAATGATGACTTGTAAAATGGATTGAGTATAAATAAACTGAACTGAAACAACAGTGCGCCTCACAACGCTGCTTCAAATGCTACATGTACAGTCTGTTTCAAGAAAGCTGCCCAAATTATACGACTATATAAACAATGCAAAAACAATATTATTTTTGTTTAATTTAATCAACATTTAAGAATGAGCCTTCTTTTTATTTCCCCAGAGTGAAGATGTCTATGGGGATTTAATATGGGGAATTTTTCTGATTTCAGAAGTAGTCGACCGATTTTCAAAATGTAACTTTTATTTTCTTAGCTAGATCGTGTCCAATCAAATTTGGTTCAATATTAATATTATTACGAAAAATGAGTTTCCCCATAGTGAAGATGTCTATAGGGATTTAATATGGGGAATTTTCGTGTCCAATCTATCTAGCCAGGTTGTTTCGCTAAATTTGTACGACTAAAATGTTCGTAAATGCAAAATTAATATCGTCTGGAAATTTCACATTAACATTGTTTTCTTGTAAACAATTGTTGGATTTACATTTATTGAGCATAGGCTGCATATGCAGCCTATGTTCAATAAATGTAAATCCATCAATTGAAATTTCCAGACGATCCTAAATTTACACTTACGAACATTGTTGGGGGACCGTTTCACAAAACTTCGTACGACTAAAATTTTCGTAAGTGCAATTTTAAGATCATCTGGAAATTTGAATTGATGAATTTACATGTATTGAGAATAGGCTGCATATCGTGCCTGATATTAGTGTGGAAATGTACGTCTGTATAAAATGTATAATAATGCCAATCAATACGTGGGGTAATGGTGAATTAATGTTTATTTTGCCAGAAAATGTGAACGTTTTGTGCCTACTGAGTGGGCATGTGGGCGAACTATAATATCGGTTAAATAATAACACAGTTGTAAAGACCATAGTACCCGAGTCGATACGAAATTGGTCCGTTTTGGCTGATCACATGTACAAAACGCGCACCTGCATTGGGGTTGACTCTCCTCCGTGTTTCTCGTGCTTACATTTGTATGCCATTGGCTGAGAGGGAATTGACACTATCACTGACACAAAGGCAGACGTGCACTAAAACCACAAACAAACACATCACAAATGGCAGCATTTGTATCATGTAGCTCGCTAAGCATTTACTCTTAGAATGCGGGAAACAAAACAAATGTCGTCTGCTACTGTTTTATATGTTCTCTTCTTTCTCAATAAAACATGATTAAACGTGGCAGTCCTGTTAAACCATTCTGTTTATGAGAAAAATGGAAAATCAAAATAATCAGCAGACCACAACATTTAATTCAGCACCGTAAGGGTTAGCCGAAAACACGGTGACCGACAACCAACTGTTGTATCGTATCCTCTATTGACTATTAAATAACGTTTGATTCCGTCTGATTCAAAATTCTCTGCAGAATATTCAGACTAACCCCGTATGTCAATGCTTCTAAATGTGATCTTGGTCGTGTTAACGGCTGCAATATGGTCATCATTAAAAGGAAGAAACCGCAGTCGTATTGATGACCTCATAGTCACCGCCATTAATCGAGTGTAAACAATATACCACGTGATCACATACCCTGATTGTGGGTATACTATGTCAGGGGGGAGAGGTGGGTGGGTGGTGGTACTGAGGGCGGCACTACATGCTATTTCTTTGTATTGGCAAATACCACTAGTATTGTCAGAAAAAGCTAAATACATGTATATACTGTGGAACCTCTCTAAACCGAACAACCTTGCGACATCCATGTATTATCACATATTACACTGTAAAATATCGGAATTACAGTGTAACATCTGTAAACCGGACACCAGGTGGTTTAGAGAGGTTCCACTGTGGAGCTTATTGCACGACTGCCGATTCCATACGATAGTATTAACAGAGTTTAACTGTACTGATATATGCCTCGTTTCCTACGAAATCTCTCTAAACCGAACACAAATAAAACTAGAGCAGCTGAAGCTGCATCAACGGTTTGAGGCTTGATGTACTGACAAACGTACACTGGCAAAGTGATTAGAAGACATTGCCAATGACGAAAACATATGAAACTCAAAAAAAATTGATGCAAATCCAATGAAATTGAAAAAATAAAGTTTTGTATTTTCAGAATCGCTTGACTATCCTAAGCATTTTTCATTATATAACGTTCTACGAAATGTGTACCGTTAACCCCCTAGTCTGACATTGAAGTTGAGACGATTCTAAAGCACTCACAGCATGTCAGTTCGTATATAAAACCAGTGTCTGATACAGCCCACCATACCTGTTCTGGCCTCCACCTCGAAGTTTGTCAGCTGTACACACTGTTCTAGGCGGCTAAGTTTATATGCTCGTTCTCAAACTTCAAATGCATGTAGCTCGCGCATTTGAGCAGATAGCTAAAAACTACCAGTGAATTGGAGATAGAGAATTTTATTGGCTTTTTAATGCAAAAAAAATATTTGAAATCGGTTGAATAATAAGGAAGTTATGACCATTTCATTTTTTTTAAAAACTTCAAATGCCTACAACTCTCTCATTTGGGCAGATAGCCAAAAACTACCAGCAAAATGGAGATAGAGAATTTTGTTGGCTTTTGAATGCAAAAATAATATTTGAAATCGGTTAGATATAAAAAAGTTATGAAATTTCATTTCAAATTTGAAAATTGAAAAAAAAAACGTCCAAGTTTGAAAGACAATAGAATCAGAACTATTCAAGCCATTTCTCTGAAAAATATCATCTTCTATGCGGATGAATGTCCCGCGTGACGCTGTCAAAAAATTATGTTGCTGAGATTACTGTACAAATTGGAAACTGTTTTCAAAGACCACCGTTAAAATAAAATAAAAATCTGAAATTGTTGATTTTTTTCATTTTTCTCAATTTCACATGTCTATAGCTCTCTCATTTAAGCAGATAGCCAAACATTGTCAGCGAAACGAAGATAGAGAATTCTCGCAGCTTTACAATTCAAAAAGAATTTTTGAAATCGGTTGGAAAATAAGGAAGTTATAGGGAATTATATGATATATGACGTCACTTCCGGTTTCGTAACAAGTGACGTCATGAGAATTCTGAAAATTGCGTTATTCTCGTCTCACTGTTGATGCGAATCGGTATACAAAATTTGAAGTCGATCCGACCAGCGATTTGGGCTGTAGTCTCGACGGCTGAATAAAAAGAAAAAAAAGAACTAGAGCAGCTGAAGCTGCATCAACGGTTTGAGGCTTGATGTACAAACGTACACTGGCAAAGTGATTAGAAGACATTGCCAATGACGAAAACATATGAAACTCAAAAAAAATTGATGCAATTCCAATGAAATTGAAAAAATAAAGTTTTGTATTTTCAGAATCGCTTGACTATCCTAAGCATTTTTCATTATATAACGTTTCTACGAAATGTGTACCGTTAACCCCCTAGTCTGACATTGAAGTTGAGACGATTCTAAAGCACTCACAGCATGTCAGTTCGTATATAAAATGAAAATTGTTTAAGTTCGAGTCCAAATCTAAATCTCCACGTAACTCGTTCCATTTGGTGATTTGGTCGCCAATATTAACCACTATATCTCTCTCTCTGTACTGCCTGTCCCTCAGACATTTCGCCTTTTTTTTGGCCGACGCCGTTTCATACAATTTCCGTCCTGGACGTTTCGACATGTTGATATTCTTGTTTACATATTGGGAAGCCGACTGGCGCGCGTAGTATACTGCGCATGCGCACCGCAAGCCGTGATGTGAAAGTCGTCGTCCACGCACATTATCAAAATAGACTGTTACCGCCCGCGCGTCGCTAACAGTAAATGATTATATTTGATATTTGTAGCGGGCACTCGTAATGTTTAGAACTGGTGGAATAGTGACAATTATACACTTATTTAATTCCTATAAAGAACATTTTGTGCCTACTGCGTGGGCATGTACCTTTAACAAACGCTGGTCAGTGGTCGCATAGAGTTAACACGCGAAGTGTGCCATCCAACTCTAGACAGTGACCTCATGAACTTAACACGTTGCTAAGATCAAAGGATTTAGCCGCAGCCACAGGCATTCGGCCTGTTTCGGCTTTCATCGGTATAATTATCATGATTATGTTGAACAACAAAGAAAACTAGAGCAGCTGAAGCTGCATCAACGGTTTGAGGCTTGATGTACTGACAAACGTACACTGGCAAAGTGATTAGAAGACATTGCCAATGACGAAAACATATGAAACTCAAAAAAAAATTGATGCAATTCCAATGAAATTGAAAAAATAAAGTTTTGTATTTTCAGAATCGCTTGACTATCCTAAGCATTTTTCATTATATAACGTTCTACGAAATGTGTACCGTTAACCCCCTAGTCTGACATTGAAGTTGAGACGATTCTAAAGCACTCACAGCATGTCAGTTCGTATATAAAATGAAAATTGATTTAAGTTCGAGTTCCAAATCTAAATCTCCACGTAACTCGTTCCATTTGGTGATTTGGTCGCCAATATTAACCACTATATCTCTCTCTCTGTACTGCCTGTCCCTCAGACATTTCGCTTTTTTTGGCCGACGCCGTTTCATACAATTTCCGTCTTGGACGTTTCGACATGTTGATATTCTTGTTTACATATTGGGAAGCCGACTGGCGCGCGTAGTATACTGCGCATGCGCACCGCAAGCCGTGATGTGAAAGTCGTCGTCCACGCACATTATCAAAATAGACTGTTACCGCCGCGCGTCGCTAACAGTAAATTGATATTAATAAATGAAATATTATATTTGTATAGCGGGCACTCGTAATGTTTAGAACTGGTGGAATAGTGACATAATTATACACTTATTTAATTCCTATAAAGAACATTTTGTGCCTACTGCGTGGGCATGTACCTTTAACAAACGCTGGTCAGTGGTCGCATAGAGTTAACACGCGAAGTGTGCCATCCAACTCTAGACAGTGACCTCATGAACTTAACACGTTGCTAAGATCAAAGGATTTAGCCGCAGCCACAGGCATTCGGCCTGTTTCGGCTTTCATCGGTATAATTATCATGATTATGTTGAACAACAAAGAAAACTAGAGCAGCTGAAGCTGCATCAACGGTTTGAGGCTTGATGTACTGACAAACGTACACTGGCAAGTGATTAGAAGACATTGCCAATGACGAAAACATATGAAACTCAAAAAAAATTGATGCAATTCCAATGAAATTGAAAAAATAAAGTTTTGTATTTTCAGAATCGCTTGACTATCCTAAGCATTTTTCATTATATAACGTTCTACGAAATGTGTACCGTTAACCCCCTAGTCTGACATTGAAGTTGAGACGATTCTAAAGCACTCACAGCATGTCAGTTCGTATATAAAATGAAAATTGTTTAAGTTCGAGTCCAAATCTAAATCTCCACGTAACTCGTTCCATTTGGTGATTTGGTCGCCAATATTAACCACTATATCTCTCTCTCTGTACTGCCTGTCCCTCAGACATTTCGCCTTTTTTTTGGCCGACGCCGTTTCATACAATTTCCGTCCTGGACGTTTCGACATGTTGATATTCTTGTTTACATATTGGGAAGCCGACTGGCGCGCGTAGTATACTGCGCATGCGCACCGCAAGCGTGATGTGAAATGTCGTCGTCCACGCACATTATCAAAATAGATGTTACCGCCGCGCGTCGCTAACAGTAAATTGATAATTAATAAATGATTATATTTTGTATAGCGGGCACTCGTAATGTTTAGAACTGGTGGAATAGTGACATAATTATACACTTATTTAATTCCTATAAAGAACATTTTGTGCCTACTGCGTGGGCATGTACCTTTAACAAACGCTGGTCAGTGGTCGCATAGAGTTAACACGCGAAGTGTGCCATCCAACTCTAGACAGTGACCTCATGAACTTAACACGTTGCTAAGATCAAAGGATTTAGCCGCAGCCACAGGCATTCGGCCTGTTTCGGCTTTCATCGGTATAATTATCATGATTATGTTGAACAACAAAGAAAATAAAAAAATGAAAGAACCAAACTTCAAATGCCTACAACTCTCTCATTTGGGCAGATAGCCAAAAACTACCAGCGAAGCGGAGAATTTTGTTGGCTTTTTAATGGAAAAAAAATATTTGAAATCGGTTAGATAATAACAAAGTTATGAACATTTCAAATTTGAAAAATTGAAGAAAAAAAAATTCAAATGCATGTAGCTCTCTCATTTGAGCAGATAGCTAAAACTACCAGCGATGCGGAGATAGAGAATTTTATTGCCTTTTTAATGGAAAAAAAATATTTGAAATCGGTTGAATAATAAAAAAGTTATGACCATTTCAAATTTAAAAAAATGAAAGAACCAAACTTCAAATGCCTACAACTCTCTCATTTGGGCAGATAGCCAAAAACTACCAGGGAAATGGAGATAGAGAATTTTGTTGGATTTTTAATGGAAAAAAAATATTTGAAATCGGTTAGATAATAACAAAGTTATGAACATTTCAAATTTGAAAAATTGAAAAAAAAACGTCCAAGTTTGAAAGGCAATAGAATCGGAACTCTTCAAGCTATAGCTCTGAAAAGTATCATCTTTTGTGCGGATGAATGTCCCGCGTCACGCTGTCAAAAAAATATGTTGCTGAGATTACTGTACAAATTGGAAACTGTTTTCGAAGACCACCCGTTGTTAAAATAAAAAAGAAAATCCGAAATTGTTGATTTTTTTCATTTTTCTCAACTTCACATGTCAATAGCTCTCTCATTTGAGCAGATAGCCAATAACGGCCAGGAAGCGAAGATAGAGATTTCTCGCAGCTTTCGAATACAAAAATAATTTTTGAAATCGGTTGGAAAATAAGGAAGTTATAGGGAATTATATGATATCTGACGTCACTTCCGGTTTCGTAAAAAGTAACGTCATGAGAATTCTGAAAATTGAGTTATTCTCGTCTCACTGTTGATGCGAATCGGTATACAAAATTTGAAGTCGATCCGACCAGCGGTTTGGGCTGTAGTCTCGACGGCTGAATAAAAAGAAAAAGAAAAAGAAAAAAAAAACCAACGAAAACAAAAGGTTTGAGGAATCAAATTCCTCAAACCTAAAAAGAAAAAGAACTAGAGCAGCTTGAGCTGCATCAACGGTTTGAGCCTCAAACATTGATTTCATGTGTAACTAAGCTTTAGCCCAAGGTGTAAACTATCGGTTGCAAAAAGAATTTCTGAAGTTTTAGAATGAACAGTCCAACATTATTGTGTTCGCATCATCACACCGATGTGGGGCCGGTTAGCTTAGAGGTAGAGCGATGGGCTCGGAGCGAGGGATACCGGGTTCGATCCTCAGCCAAAGGTTTAGCTAAAGGACAGAAATATCGACTACAGCAAAAACAATTGAAATCGAATGATAAATAACGAAGCTGACGTCACATCCGTTTGCTCTATTTTGAAAACTTGAAAAAATACGTTCATCTTTGACATCGAATAGAGCCGTAAGTGTTCAAGATATAGCTCTGAAAATTATCATCTTTCATGCGGCTGACACTCTCCTATCACCCTGGCAAGAAATTATGTTGCTGACAGTACTGTACAAATTGGAAAACGTTTGTAAAGACCACCCGTTATCAGCCGAAATTCGGCAAAATCGTTGAAAAGTATGTACATTTTTCAACTTCAAATGAATATAGCTCTTTTATTTGAGCAGACAGCCGAAAACTGTCAGTGAATCTGAGATAGAGAATTTTGTCAGCTTTCGATGCAAAAAAGAATTCTTGAAATCGGTTGGAAAATAAGGAAGTTATAGGAAGTATGACGTCACTTCCGTTTTCGTGGGAAGTAGCATTAACAGATATCTGAAAATCTCTGAGTCTCTGCTCACACTTGATCCGAATCGGCATGCAACATTTTAAGTCGATCCGACTAGCGGTTTGGTGTAGATGGAGGGAGCCCGTAAGTCAGCGGATGATTATTTTTCGATAGTTATCGCCCCTAAATTGCAGTTTACGCCATTTGTAAATATACACCTAATAAAACGGAAATTACATATGTGCAATATTCCGCCAGTGAAGTTTTCGTTTGTTTTTCACCATAGGCCGGGCACAAAGCGGGAAAGTTTTAGCTAAATGACTGAAATATCGACTGCAGCAAGAAATTTTGAAATCTATTGATAAATAACGAAGCTGACGTCACATCCGTTTGCTCTATTTTGAAAACTTGAAAAAAAAGACGTTCATCTTTGACATCCAATAGAACCCGGAAGTAGTCAAGATAGAGCTCTGAAAATTATCATCTTTTATGCGCCTGACACTCCCCTATCACACTGGCAAGACATTATGTTGCTGACATTACTGTACAAATTGGAAAACGTTTGCAAAGACCACCCGTTATCAGCCGAAATTCGGCAAAAATTCGGCAAAATCGTTGAAAAGTATGTACATATTTCAACTTCAAATCCCTATAGCTCTCTTATTTGACCAGATAGCCGGAGAGAACTGTCAGCGAGATTCGAGATAGAGAATGTTGTCAGCTTTCCAATGCAAAAATGATTTTTGAAATCGGTTGGAAAATAAGGAAGTTATAGAAAGTTATAGAAAATATGACGTCACTTCCGGTTTCGTGGAAAGTGGCATTAAGATATTTCTGAAAATCTCTGAGTCTCTGCGCACACTTGATCCGAATCGGCATGCAAAATTTGAAGTCGATCCGACCAGCGGTTTGGGCTGTAGCCTGAACGGCTGAATAAAAAAAAAAACAAAAAAAACCAACGAATACAATAGGTTTTCGGCGCAGCTGAAAGCCGCCTCAAACCTAAAAAGAAAAAAAAAACCAACGAAAACAAAAGGTTTGAGGAAACACAGATGGGACATGCAAACAGTTTTTACTTTCACGTTCTCACGCAAAGCGGTTTCAAGGTGCATGATCACGTGGTTATAACAACAACAACAGTGGCTGAAAGTGTTGAAATCTTGAAAGTATTATTTGATATTTTCCTTAATATGAAACGGATTTTGATGAAATATGGTGCAGCAAACGCGTCTTCATTAGCTGCATTTGGTGGTCCATGGAGTTTGGCACCGACTTATATCGTTTTTGCGAATAATCGATTTTCGTGTCGGAGACACGGAAATCGATTCTTCGCAAAAACAACAGAAGTTTGGGCGAAAATACAGAGACCACCAATTGCAGCTGAACAGGACGCGTTTAATGCGCCATATTTCATAAATCCGTTTCGTAATAAGGAAACTATAAAAGAATACGTACTTTGAATCAGATGGATTCTGGATATTTCAGTACTTGTTGTTGTTGTTGTTAGTACCACGTGTTTGGTATGCGTGTTTGGTACACCTTGTTTGGTATGCGCACGCAAAACATATCACGTGTGAAATCAAAACATATTTTGTGCCCACGCGAAAGTAAAGCAATATGTCCATGATCCCTCTGTGACACCGCATAAATACATTTTGTATGACGTTTCATTTTAATGGTATCTCCCAAAAGATTCAAATGAACCATTACTACAAAATGTCCGAAGGAACACAATGTTGCTTTGATTTTGTTGATTAAAGTGTATTATATCCTCAAGTAAATTAACTCTCAGACGTTTTCGCGATTCAATGGAACTTAACCCCTTGAACCCGAAAGCCCGCTATGTCGGGATTTGCAAACAGTGCAGATCCAAATGAGCCGACTCGAAACGAGCCGTCTCATCAGGATCTACACATTTTGCAAGTAGTTTTCATATGTTTTAGAACAAAAACACCCCTTTTCATAAATGAACTAATCTGAAAATCATTTTGTGACGATTGGATTGGTCGGAAAATTAGCATATCACAGTCCATTCCAGTTATATAGAGTTGACATGATTAATTATCTATTTGTTTATGACTAAAAACGCGCCGTCTACAATGTAAATGTGTGAACATGCACATTCACAGTTTCTTATATTGTATTTATAAAATACACTGCATTACCGCGTGCGCTAATCTATCCACTATTTGTCTATGTCTTCTCTTCAAATTACTTGAATATTTTGTTCTAAATCAAGCAGCTTGTTTGGCTGAGCTTCAGCTGTACTACATATCAGACTCAGACCATCGAATTACCTGCTTGCGTGTTGGCATTGCCAATAGTTGTGAGAAGTGCTGATATTCCTGGCCCAATTAATGCAGGCCGTTGTGTAACAATACTACGACATGGCATCGTCAAACGAAGCTTATCCCCTTGCTGCCAGCCTTGATAATAATACCAAAAGAAAACCCAAAAAACACAACTCCTCAGTGACCATGACCTTGGACGGTCGAACGTGGGTAGTACTGTCATCCTTGATAACAAAACAGAATAAAAATAAAGTTTAACAGCTTTGCCTTACACATTTGCCTTACAAATAAGGTGAACACAAGTCCTCAGTGACCTTGACCTTGGGTGATAATCGGACGTGGGTCGAATGCAAAACAAAACACCATTCATAGACTCACATTGTGGCAAAAATTATCAAAATCGATGAAGCTATTAATATGTTATTGAACAATGAAAGGTGTTACGAACGCACGCACGTACGTACATGGACTAACGCTGTAGGTTACACATTTTGCCTATCGGCGAGGGGATAATAACCGGACGATCTCTAAACTGCGAGCAGTGTAGTCCCAAGTTTGATTTGGAGCTACACTGGTTGTACAACTTAATATAATGGTCCGCTATATAATGTGGTATCCGATTAGAGATGTCTGAACTGCTTCGTCAGAATGCTTATTTTATCAGATACAAAGCGATTCAAATGGGTGGCAGCAACTGGAGAAATGGGACGTATGTGATTTTCGACTAGTGTAGATCCAGATGAGACTGTGCATTAGCATAGTCTGATCAGGATCTACACTATTCGCCGTTTCATCAATGCAACACATACCATGCTTCCAACAAACAGTATAGATATTTATCAGCTACATGAGTGTGATATCTGATCAACAACTACACTGTGCACAAATATACGAAGCCCCGCAGGGGACGTAGACTTCTTTTTTTGTATTAATTCGTTCCAACGTTAATACGAGTGAACGAATTGTTATATCGTGGGAACGAATCGTTAATTCGAGAGAACGAATTGATAATTTGAGGGAACGAATTGTTATTTCGTAGGAACGAAATAATAAAAAATAATCCATGTCCCCTGCCGGGCTCCGTACAAATCGTATAAGCCCCATTTCTCCAGTAACAGCCACATATTTGATGTCTGGGTTTCATAATGTGTACAGACTAATATAAATAAGTATTCATGAATGATGAGCTGTCTGAAAATTATAACGGATGACGTCATAGCTGTTTATTTGGCTTCCGCAATGTAGGTACAAGGGAATAGTTACATGTATCACAACACAAATCCCCTCGCTTGAAGCATTGGTAATAATACAACAAGAAACAGACTTTAATATTTTGTCTTTTGCCTCAGTGACCTTGAACTTGGGCGGTCGACGTTGGTCGTTGAAAACAAAGCACCATCTCTAGATACACAGTGTGGCCAAATATTATCAAAATCTTAGAATCGGTTCTTGAGTTATTGAAAAATTACTATTAATACTAATACTAATTACTAATGTACGCACGTATGTACGTACGTACATGGACTAACGCAATTTATCGCGTCAACACAGTGCGTATGTGCCGTGAAACACTGTGCCGTGAAACATTTTTGATATCCTGTCAATACGACCTAATAACTGCTTATGAATATGTGCAGTGGCTGGGGTTATTTTTATTGCATTTTGACGCTATTTGTAGATGTTGACGGGATAAATAGAACAGTAGGTTAGTGCCGTGAATGGGAAAACTATCTGGCGCGGCACGGAAACGGGATGGGCGAGGCTCCTAAGCCTTGCCAGATAGTTTGTCCCATTCACGGCACTAACCTACCATTCACTATATCCCACTTGCCTGCCTATCGGCGAGAATATAATGAAAGACAGTATGCTGTATTACACCACTACATAAAACAATAATTTGTCTGTAGATGTATATCGGCTTACGATCTTCTGTGCACCGACGAGAAATTTGTGTTTTTTAATGAGTAAAATCGTTTAATAAATTCGATCGCTCTTTTAAAATGCGATATATGTAAATATACAAATAAATGTAGTTTTAACCTATTTCTCCTTAGCCGGAACCAAAACGGTATGCAATTCCGTACACTGGACAAACATAAACGATTCGTCACCAATATCATGCGGAGACCCGCAGTGGACATTGATTTTGTTTTATTAATTCGTTCCCACGAAATAAAAAATCGTTTCCTCAATTTAACAATTCGTTCCCTAGAATTAACAATTCGTTCCCGCGAAATGACAAGTCGTTCCCTCAATTTAACAATGTGTTCCCTCAAATTAACTGTTCGTTCCCATGGTATATCAATTCGTTCCCACTAATTAAAAGGGAACGACTTGTTATTTCGTGGGAACGAATTGTTAAATTGATGGGAACGAATTGTTCATTCGTGGGAACGAATTTTTAATTCGTGGGAACGAATTGATAAATTGAGGGAACGAATTGTTATTTCGTGGGAACGAATTAATAACAAAAATAATTCTACGTCCCCTGCGGTACTAGGTAATTATCACTATAAATGTATTGTATTATTCCGCTCGCCGATATTCAAGATGGGATATAGTATGAGTGTATGTACGTAGTCTACGTTTGTACGCACGTACGTGCGTTCGTGCGTTAGCAACACCTTTTATTTTTCAAAAACTTATGAACCCCTTCACTGATTTTGATAATATTTGGCCGCAATGTGTGCATAGGAATGGCGCTTTGCTTTGAATATGAACCACGTGCGACCGCCCAAGGTCAATGTCACTGAGGATGTATGTTCAGCATGTTTGTATCAAGGCTGCCAGTGAGGGGATTATCTTAGTGATAACGATGTCCTTGTTTTATCAATTGACTATGTCTAGAAAGAAACACCATCATGAGGTTTGTTTCACGTAATATCTGTCAATGCACGTTCATTTCACTTTGTGAAAACAAAACGCGACCAAACATTATTAGTTTCTTTTGAGAAACCAATATTGAATCAAAATTTCATTACGCGACTCTATTTGTTGTACACACGCTGAAAACTAATTCTGCTGGTTGTATCTACATATAAGCTGCAAGTAAAAACGGGACAATTGCGAAAGAAATCTGGCTAGATACATTGCCCCCCGCACTAATCTTGCCATCTCTGTTTCAATTGCTTTATTTCAAATTGCTTGAATATTTTGGCTGCAATAAAGCAGATTGGTTGACTGAGCCTGAGCTGTGCTACAGCTCAGGCTCAGACAACCAAGTTGATTGATTGCCATTGCCAAAGTATGGTCAAATTTTGAATACATGTATGAAATTGACAATGCCAACTCGCAATCAAGCAATGTGATTGTCAGAGGCTGAGCTGTAGCGCAGCTCAGGCTCAGTCAAACAATATGCTTGATTTCAACCAAAACTTTCAAGTATTTTGAAATAAAGAAATGACAAATATTGGCAGTATGAGCGTATATGGTACTGCAGTGACACATTAACAACATGATTAAACTGCATGTAGTGTTCTTACACTGTGAACTGTTGATGTAGCACAAATATGCATACACTGTGAACGACCATTTGATGTAGGAAAAATATGAATTCACTGTGAACGCCCATTTGATGTAGCAGAAATATGAATTCACTGTGAATGCCCATTTGATGTAGCAGAAATATGAATTCACTGTGAACGACCATTTGATGTAGCAGAAATATGAATTCACTGTGAATGCCCATTTGATGTAGCAGAAATATGAATTCACTGTGAACGCCCATTTGATGTAGCAGAAATATGAATTCACTGTGAACGCCAAATTGATGTAGCAGAAAGATGAATTCACTGTGAATGCCATTTGATGTAGCATAAATATTAATTCACTGTGAAAGCTCATTTGATGTAGCAAAAATACGAATACGTACTTGTCATAGCATCCACAACAAGCCGGCGGGTTTGATCTAACTGCCCGGAGTGGCGTGTGTGTCCTTATAGGGCTCCCGACCGAAAGCGTGTTCGTCGATCTCCGTTTCCGTTTTATGGAGGAAAGCGAACGTCTGAGGTTACATATCCCCTCAGTCAGCGTGTCCAGTTTGGTCTCACTGTGGCTACTCCGCTGCATGATGTAGGTATGCCGCTTTCAGTGGTTACACGGCGTGACTTATTCCACGAATGGCACGTTGTTTTGTGTTATAATATCGTGTTGAGCTGCACTACTGTCTGTTCCACGTTTTTCTGCCGACGAACTTTTGGCTATTAAACACATTAAATCTAAAAAAATATTTAAAAGTAAGTACTTTTTCATCGATAACAAAAAAGTCACCCTCCCCAAACAATATTGTTTGATGAAATTCCATCAAATATTGATTTTATTGCGAAAAAACTATTTTCCTATGGGAATTAACATGGGGGGTAAATTTCCAATTTTGTTTTTGTTTAGGAAATTTACTCCGAAACCTGCCGAGATAGCTTGAAAGTGATGTAATTAAGAAAACAAGTCAGATTTTGAAAATCGGCCCACAAATAAAAACAACTTTCACATGTTTTGAGGAGAAGGGTAATTACGGTTGTATGATAGCGATGGTGTGTGTACTGACGTCTCCTCAATATGCGCACACAGCTAGTCCACTTCTCAAATATGAACTACATTGTCATTCTCACCAAGAATTATAAGACACGATATACACCAATTGAACAAATCGCACAATTACCTGAACATTCACTGGCAATAATGAATGCACCATTTATTGATAACAATACATTTCGCTGTCTGTTTGCTTGTCCAAATCTAACTCGATATAATCAAAGTTAACGGCGACAGTCATTATTTCCAACAACGCGAAATGTTAAGATGTGAATATACTTCATACGCAGTATATCATGTTCGCTATTTCAATTATGACGTATACACTATACATGGTTGCTCGTTATATCAAATAACTCGACATAAACCTCACCACATACATGTACAGTGCAACCTCTCTAAACCGAACACCAATACAACATATGTGCTCTTATATGTAATGGGTTTCTTGGCCATTTATCTCAGATGTTATATGTATGTTCATGATTGCAAAGCACACAAATACGTATCAGAATGGTCATATGCCTGATTCCCAGTGCAACATCTCTAAACCGGATACCCTGGGGAACTCCCAGGGTGTCGGGTTTAGAGAGGTTTCACTGTACGTAGGTTGTATATTGATGAGAACTAATAAAGCATCGTTCATCGCAAAACCGTGTTACAGTATCGTGTATCTCCGTTAATGCAACATGATATCAAACAGACAATACAGTGTAACCTCTCTAAACTGGGCACCATGGGAGATCCCAAGGGTGTCCGGATAATGGATGTTCAAATGTGAATCAGCCACATGGCCATTCCGATACGTATTTGCGTGTTTTGCAATCGTGAACATTCCACTGCAGTTCAGCACAAAATGGCTAATGTCTGTAATTTTCTGTTATAAGCGTCCATGACAATGACATGAATTACACAGAAACATATTTAAATTAAAAGACACAATGGGATACCCAGGGTGTTCAGTTTATAGGGGTTTCTCTATACTTAAAATAAACCATATCCAACGACGATTTGAATTTAATACAGTGTAAACCGTTTCGATCGCCGACAAACTCGTCCACTGTTTGGAGTTTGTTTGCGGACGAGTATACCAAAGGACGAAATTGATTCAGCAGTTATGTGTCCGGGTTAAAAATTGCCATGAAAACATAGCATCTCCAAAATTGGTCGCGAAAGTTAATAGCGCACGTCGTCATACCGCGAACGATAATCGTCGCGAATATGACCAGGTTCGAAAATCGCGAAATTTAGTAGTCGCGACATTTAGTTGGTTTACAGTAACCTGTAGTTCAGTGATATAATTCCAATGTAATCACACGTATATGACTTCCCTAACTGATATATTGAACTGCTGAATATGTCATCCTCAAAACCAAGTGGATGGCGACATACACTACCGGCTGCGTTAATCTTGGCTAGATCATCAACGTTTCTGAACATCTATTGACCATGTCAACTCGCAATCAAGCAATTTGATTGTCTGAGCCTGAGCTGTTGCACAGCTCAGGCTCCGACAATCAACCTGCTGGATTTCAAGTATTTTGAAGTAAGGAAATTGACAATTATTGGCAAGATTGGCGCAGGCGGTAGTGTATTTATGTTAATTCAAAGTCTTGTCAAACACAATACATAAA
Organism: Conchocele bisecta; assembly: GCA_029237695.1. Classification (NCBI taxonomy): domain Eukaryota; kingdom Metazoa; phylum Mollusca; class Bivalvia; order Lucinida; family Thyasiridae; genus Conchocele; species Conchocele bisecta. The sequence continues at coordinate 30,239 of JAQRGA010000179.1, forward strand.
ACAAACGATGTTAAACGAGGATATGAATCACCGATATAATACGCGCATTCACTAACTGTTATAACGAAATGTTGAGTAGATATATAGATAAAGCCGTTTCTACGTTTCACCAATTGCAAAATACTTCAGAAAACACAATATCCTTAAAACCAGTCGCTGACCGCGTGGCAGTAAGGTTTCACGGGACAGTGGGCGGCTAGCTTTAAAAAGGGGGTTGACGATTTTCTATATACTTCACTACCGACCCTGTAAGTTACACCAGTGTGTCTAGAAAAATCGGTTTATGAATATTTCTTGACTTTGGGAGGCTTGACTAGGTGTATTTATTTTAGAGTATTTCATAATTCTACGAAACTGAATGTTAGCTCCGGTTGATTTTGACATCTTGGAAAATGGCGCATGCTATGCTGTCTCGCCGGTACAGTTTCGTTTGAGAATTTATGGTATTTTTCGGGCATTTGTAGCGAAAATTTGAGGTGGTTATGACCCCGCTTTGGAATCATTTTCAGGAAATGGTGTGGTGTTACAAGTGATAGAACAAGACATAGCAAAGTATCTGTGCCTCATATTTTCATGAGAACAATTCCAACAAATGCAGTCGTGTTGAAATTTCTGGCCAAAAATAGGTGGGTGGGGTAACTTTGTGAACAATTAATTAAACACATCTGATGCGGTTACTGCATTGTGGCGCGCGATTTGTACTTCATTTGCGAGTATTTTTCAATACTTGTCGCAAGAGCCTCCTTAACTGATTGTGAGAGGCGGTGATTTTTATAAAGTCACACGCAGCCCTGAGTCAATTTTGGCTATTTTCAACCGTCCCGTGATGCCTAGACTGTACCTTCCACAGCCTCCGACGCCATCTTCTCTTGTGAATGACGGTTGCAGAGACGCATGCGCAAAACGCATTCCCAGCGAGCATGCGCATATATTTACTTCCGACCGCGAGATCGCGAGATCGCGAGAACGCCAGATCGCGAGATTGCAAGATTGCGAGATTGAATCTGGCGTTTTCGCCTCGCGATCTCGCGATCTCGCCTCGCGTTCTCGCATTCTCGAGATGTCGTCTCGCGTTCTCGCGATCTCGCAATCTCCCGATCTGGCGATCTCGCCTCGCAATCTCGCGAGCTCGTGTATAAGTCGAGAGAGCGAGAACGCGAGAATGTAATGTGGCCCTAACAGGACACCGTAGTTACATATATACACTGGCTGGTATAGCACCTACACTGCAGAGGCCTTCCGTAGTAGTGTCAGCCTGTGTGTACATAATTTACAAATATGCGGTTGTGACTGAAGAAATGGGGCTTATGGGATTTTAGACCAGTGCAGCTCCTGAAGATTCATTGATGGAATGGCGAACAGTGCAGATCCACAGTCTGATCTGGATCTACACTGGTCGCAAAGACCACAAGCCCCATGTATGCAGTCACAGCCATATATATGATTGCATGGTACTGTTACATGTATACGAATGGCGGGTGCTACATTGATGGAATGACAAACGATGCAGATCCTGATCAAATATCACACTCATATATATGCACATGTATAGTAGTCTGATAACCATCTAAATTGTTTGTTACAAGAATGGCGGATGTATCATTGAAGGAGTGGCGAACCATGTAGATCATGATCAGACTGTTCAGATGCAGTCTGATCTGGATCTACACTGGTGGCAAACCTCATAAGCTTCATTTCTTCAATCAGTGACATCCGTATGGTTAGTCGCGATGACAAGGAGATCATTGTGTCTTTGACTAGTGTATCTCCTGCTAACGGATTCGTTCAGCCCGATTCTATGGAACGCCAAATCTACATAAACTAAAATAAGTATTTATAGCTGTAAATAATTAGAGCCAGAATTAAATATTTAGAGCCAGCATTAAATATTTAGAGCTAGCATTATATGTATGGAGCATTAAATATATAGATATATCATTAACTACTTAGAGCTAGCATTATATATATAGAGCATTAAATATATAGATATATCATTAACTATTTGGAGCTAGCACTACATATTTGAGTTTATGTATATGTGGTGTTCCTGGACCGCCGAATCTATATACACTCAAAATAAGTATTGTAGCTGTAAATAATTATAGCTAGCATTAACTATTTAGAGCTACATGTAGCTCCAAATGATTTAGAGAGCTCTTCAAATGATTTGGAGATGACGCTAAAATATTGAATGTTAGCTCTAATTATTTAGACCTAGCATTACTTATTTGGGTGTATGCATAGTTGGCGTTTCATATGATTCACAAGTCAGTATTTCGTTTGGGAATATTTTCAAGTTTAGCAGCGGATAATGTATGTCAGATTGTGTAACACACACAGTCTGATCTGGGACTACACTGATCGGAAACGCTATAAGCCACGTTTTGTTACAGAGAGTAACACTTGTCATAAATTCATATTTTGAAATAAAGAAATTGCAAATATCGGCAAGAGTATGTATGCGTTAGTGTAGTGTATGATATCCAGCACATTGTACACCTGCTTAATGTATGAGGTAATATATAGCCCCATATAGAGTAGTAGGTAAGTGTGTGTAGATATCCAGCACATTGTACCTGTTAAGTATTAGGTATATGCCCCATATATAGAGGAATAAGTGTTAGTGTATGTATGATACCAGCACATTGTACACCTGCTTAATGTATTAGGTAATATATAGCCCCATATATAGAGAATAGTAGGTTAGTAGTAGCCTTAGTGCTTGAATTGGGAAAACATATATGGCTTAATGGCCAATCATGAAACGGGATGGGCGAGGCTCTGCCGAGCACATCCCGTTTCCGTGCCGCGCCAGATATTTTTTCCCATTCACTTCACTAACATACTATTCTATTTATCACGTTAATACCTACAAATGGCTGTAAACTGCAAAAATATAACCCCAGCCACCGCACATATTCATACGCAGTGATTGGGTCGTATTGACAGAATATCAAACATGTTTCACGGCTCCGTGTTTCACGGCACATACACACTTTGTTGACAGGATAAACTTGACTTCAATGATAATTGCTTCATAAGAGCGATTTGATATATGAATATAACATATGTGAATATTGTCTTGTTACTGTAAAATGTATGGAGCATTGACTTGCCATCTCCGCCATCTTTGTATGTACAAGCCATCGTACAGTTTCACCACTTCGTGCGTTGACACATACAGTAAATAATATGACAGTAAACCGAATACAATTTATGCCAGCAAATTATACAAAATATGAAATATCTGAGCATTTCTCCCATCAATCTCAAAATAAATTTCAACGTGTAAACTTTCCAATCTGATGAAGCTATTTATAATGGTGCTTCGTGTTGTTACAAACACAGGCACAGTCATGTCCAGAAAACTGACATATATTACAGTTTGGTGTAATATAATTGATCGGAGTCCGTTCTCCTGGCTTTTCTACATGTGATTAGCTACAATATATCATATGTTCTACTTCACATTTTGAGTTCCTTGTCAAACGGCAGAACAGGTGAAACTGGCTGATGGCTGGAACACACACAGATGGCAGACTTTGCCACTCCATGTGCCGTATAGGATACAGTAACGAGGCAGTGTTCACATAGAAGAATTGAAGAAGAAGAAGAATAGTTTATTGCATCGAGGCAACTGCCTCATGAGCATATATACATGACTATGGTATAATATACGTACAATGCAATATGGCGTACATGGGTAAACTACTAAATATAATAAATTTAGAAACACGACAATCGTGGCAAATAGGCAAATAGATTTCAGACCATGCCGCAACCACTAATACATATATCTGTACTTGTATCATACACTCATGTACATCGCACAGTCTCCGCTTACTGATCATAGTGTGTGCTAAGTGTTATATAGCTCGTATTAATTTTAACAATAAATGAGAAATAGACGTACATATACATATAAATACACATGTACACACACATGAATACTGACATGCACATACATGTACACACATATACACACCCATATACATGTATATCTTCTTTCTAAATGTGGTATAGTATTACATGTCTATATACGTACATATAGACACATATACATATGTGTACATACACATACATAAACACTGCAACAGTGGCAGCGTCATGGCATGAACGTTCTTTCCCTCAAACAGGAATACTTTGATCATACATTGTATTCCAATTGTCGTTTTAAAGTAATATTGCACATATAATACATGTATCTACTTTCCACACAAGTATAGGATAATTTAAGCATACAAAGCTTACTAGTAGTTAAATATTTATTTTAATTTCGGGAGAGTTTTTGTTTTTGGCAAATGCGCTTTAAATCAGCATCACAATAGCGTAAAACAACTAGTCACATGAATAACACAGTCATGTACATTCACATATAATACATGTCATACTGTAAACAAACGGTATATGATTTAGTAGGAAATGACATAAATGCACATGTCGACTTGGAGATCAGCGGAGTCCCAGATCATCCTGCGCATTCGCACAGCCTGTTCTAAGACTGTAATGTGCATTTTATATAAATACATATATTCCATCACATTTATGAAGCAATTATCTTTGAATCAAACGATGATCTGGGGGCCATCTCACTAAACTTTGTACGACTAAAATGTTCGTAAGTGCAAATTTAGGATCTTCTGGAAATTTCAATTGATGGATTTTCATTTATAAACGTAAATCCAATAAATGTTTACAAGAAACCATTGTTAATGTGCAATTTACAGACTATCATAGTTTTGCACTTACGAACATCTTAGTCGTACGAAGTTTAGTGAAACGGCCCCATGCATATAGCTGGTCTTTAACAACTGTTTTACCGTACGAAGTTTTGTGAGAAGGACTTTTGGTACACCACCATCTACCGTGCTGGTCAAGTTGCATGGGTATACAGTGGAACCCCACTAAACCGAACACCAAGATAATGTCTGTGATCTTATATTATATGGGTTTCTTTGTTATTTATCTCAGATGATAATGTATATTCATGATTGCAAAGCACCAACTACGTATCAGAATGGTAAAATGCCAGATTTACAGTGGAACATCCCCAATGTGTCCGGTTTAGAGAGGTTCCACTGTATAGACAAACTGTCAGATTTACAATGGAACCTCTCTAAACCGGACACCCTGGGGACCTCCCAGGGTCACATGTACTGGGGACCTCCCAGGGTCACATGTACTGGGGACCTCCCAGGGTGTCCGGTTTAGAGAGGTTCCACTGTAAAGACAAGCTAGCACATGGACTGGTCCTGAATTAATTTAGCCAGGTGTTCTCATATTGCACGAATTGTTCCTTAAGTGTTTATACATGTACGTCACGCGACATGTCTGTTTGCACATATACATAACGGTGTCGTGGAGTGGCGTGGTGGTAAAAGTTGTTTCATTGCATTTACAACACCACGTGTAGGTCCTGAGCCCAATGCACAGTTGCACAGTGCGTTAGTTAAATATATGATAAACGTAATGTAGTACACACTCGCATGCGTTAATCGTGCACATAGTATCAACGTTTCTGAACACCTACTGGGCAATGCGAACTCGTAATCAAGCACTTTCATTGCTACAGCTCAGGCTCAGTCAATACAGTTGCTTGATTGATGCACAGCTACGTCTCATGTACATCCGGCATTTTTGGTTGTAATCGGAAGCACGGGATTTATGGGATTTGTGACCAGTGTAGATCCTGAGCAAATAGTACACTCTTGTATCGTGATCGCGAGCTATATTATTTGTTAGAGCACGCCGTGTTTCATTGGTGGAATGGCGAACAGTGCAGGGGGCCGTTGTACTTAACTTCGCACGAGAAAAATGTTCGTAAGCGCAAACTTATGATAGTCTAGAAATTTCACATTAACACTGTTTGCTTGTAAACGATTATTGCATTTACATTTATTGCGCATATACTCAATAAATGTAAATTCATCAAATGAAATGTCCAGACGATCCTAAATCTGCACTTACGAACATTTTAATCCTACGAAGTTTAGTGAAACGACCCTCAGATCTGCATACATACTGGTTGTAAAACGCATAAACATCATTTATCACGTCACGACACCATTGTACTATGAATTGCTCTATCCCTCATTGTACAATAAGTGTATATACAAATCCGTTGCTATGAATTGCCGTATAGTAAGTAAGCAAACAAGTACAGTCGAATTTGTGCTAAAGACCACCTCCAAATAGCAATCACTTGGCTGTAAAGGCCTCACCTTTGTGGCACAATTTACTATATAAATGACCCTGTGATAAAAGAGCACCTCTGAACAATTGCGAGATTTCTCACTTGCCATGGCCGGTGTTTATTCACAGGTTTGAGTGTACATGTTGTATTATAGTGACAGGCGTATATACGTAGTGACATTTACAGTTCACCCTACATGCTAAGCCAATCACTGGTCAGCATTGTCCTCCACATTTTAACTTGACTGAACTATAAGTATGTTATTGTTCGCCTATTTTATTTTTCAGGAACTAAATGCTGCGGTCGCTAGCGCTGCCTCGCGTTTAATTGCTTAAACATCCAATACGTGAACAACTAGCAAATGTGGCTGTGGACGCACTTACATGTGGGACCGATCATGTCTAACCGATGCTTCCACTAGTGCTGCACTCAACACCGGCGTAAAATAGTTCACGTCAAAACATGCACCAGTTTCATAACGTCATGCCACTACTTAGAGCTATCGTCAAACGCAATTTCGTCTAGTTACCGGCGCAATTTCAGTATAATTAGTCAGTGTTTTCTCTATATAGCCGAGTGTGAATTTCACAGGAAACCGGCGCCTATTTCGATGTGAAACTATTTAACGCCGGCACGGGGTGCGCGGGAATTAGTTGCACCAATTCTGTAGCGAACGCACTGACCATACTACGCGAATGTGCGCCGATCTGGGGCGAGACTGGTCGCAAACTCAGTCAGCCCCTTTATGTCGTTACTCAGATGTTCTCGCACCGACATTGATGCATGTATTGTAGATGTTGACTAGAAGTTGACGGCGTGTACATGATGAGCGTAGCTCAGACTCGCGCAAACATATTGGCACAGAATCAGGCAGTATTGAAGCTAATGATGATCACGAACTTGTCTACGTATTCAACAAACTTTTATTCGGAGTACCACGGAATGCCAGTCCGTCGGATACACAGTGGAACCTCTCTAAACCGGATACCCATAACTCCTCGTACTCAAGGTGTTTTATTAATATGTTTCACTGTGGCTTGTCGCCAATGACGATGTACGTTCATGATTGCAAAGTCAGCAAAGTATTTAATTAATATATTATCGGAATTGCCGAGGAACCTCTTCGAACTGGATAGCCAGTCCGTGTAGCTCGCAGTGTGTCGGGTTTAGGAGATGTACTGTACATGAACATGCACTGAATATACGTGGAATTCTATTTCCACAGCCGTTGTTAGATTGGTCGTTGAATGCACAGGTTGAAGTAACGGACCGAGGTCTATAAATACATTAAATATGCATAAAAGCATCAATAAATGAAGAAGAAAAAAAGCTAAATTTTGTTTTTGCCTCCTCCATATACAACGGACTGTCACGAAATGTCAACCGAGTTATATCATTGTCGCCTATTGCAGAAGTTGCTTCAATGTTAGTATTCCGCAACGATATATTCCCCGATGCGCTATGTCAACGCGTTTTCGAGCTATCCATTGTTTTGTTGTAAACAAATTATCATCATTGCTAGGTCGGGAAAGAATGGACACATTTCCGAGGACGATACGGCTATATAAAGGAGTAAACATCGGGTTCAAAATACACTTTTACGTCGTCCCGGCCCGTAAAGAAACATTTTGCATAGAGAAAACATTGTTTCCAATCGAACATTTGATCAAACCTACATTTATACCGTCTGTGCGTCACGACAGACAATTTAATCGCACAGACATTTCTATCATGTATTTATAGACCTCGGTCCGTTACTTCAACCTGTGGTTAAATGTACACGAGCGCGCGTCAATCAAGTAGAATAAAGCTCCCCATGTCATCCACTGTTTTCATTCCGACATCCGGCAGTCGGCACACCCTGTACTCCAACTCATGGGAAAACATCCATATATAAATATGCAAGTACGTACGTACGCTCGCACAAACGTACGCTCGCACGCACAGAGCTCTACAATTTTCGGAACAGTATTCTGCATCTTAGACTATGTTGTTTACACTGTATACCATGCTCAGACTTCACGGATGTGTCAGTTGATATGTGGCTACACTGTTGGTCAGTAAGCCAGGTTTTGTCACAGAGAATACATATGGGAGACTGTGATTTAGCATTTGTTGGTACAGTGGAACCTCGCGAAACCGGTTTTAAAAATGAAAAACCCGCAAATTATGCCAGTTCAAAGTGTGACGCAGGGTGTCCGGTTTAGAGAAGTTTCACTGTGATTCAGATATGTGAACACTACCTGCTAATGTATTATGTTTTACAATATCGTTCGCGGTTAATTACAGATAATTAGTCCACGAATCCGTGCAGTTGGATCAGGGCCTACATTGTTCGCCATTGTTCTACCAGCGGAAAACATCATTTTACTCTCCATGGAATTTCTGTAAAATCACATGGCTCGTCTCGTATGTATAAGTTAGATCACGTTTGTCCGCGAGGAGATAATCCACGAGCTTTAGCGAGTGGATTATCTCCTCGTACATGCGGACAAACGTGATGTAACTTATTTATCACATCCTCATGCACATACTTTGCACACCAGGGGCCCGTTTCACTAAACTTCTTACGACTAAAATGTTCGTAAGTGCGAATTTAAGATCGTCTGTAAATTTCAATTTATGTATTTACATTTATTGAGCATAGGCTGCATATGCAGCCTATGCGCAATAAATGTAAATCCAATAATTATTTACAAGAAAACAATGTTAATGTGAAATTTACATAATTTTGCACTTACGAACATTTTAGTCGTACGAAGTTTAGTGAAACGGCCCCCTGCTGGTTAATACAGAAACAACACCCGGAAATGTGTCAAAGATGTGATAAATAATATAACTTCCATGAACGAGACAATTGTTTTATTTCCATCGACCAGTGACCAGTACGATTAGTATATATAGTAGAGCACCCGCTGGTAAATAGACACATTACCGCTCCAACCCGGGTAACCCGAATTTTCTGTCTATGCATATACATTTTCGGCAACATATACATCTAAATGCCGTGGAATAATTAGACGTATGTATGGGCCAATGTACATGTATGTCTGGGCCGATGCAGTAGTTGGAGAGTGGGGAACGGTTTATCCGCTATTGCATACTGTAATGGCCATGTGCATGTTGTGCGTGTAACAACTGTGTCAGTTTGTCTCCCCGTACATGTAATCTACATTCATCGCCAGAGTCAGAGCGCTCTCGTCCAGCCGGCGACGACATTTCACTCTCAATAGCGAACAGTGTAGGCGATGAGCAGACTGCGGTGCATGACGAACCACATAATTGCAATGGTACACATTTGTGTTCGATCTACGTAACGCCAGTTACATGTACTGGACAACACCGACTTGATCTACAATGTTCGTCATTTTAAACTCATACAGCAGTGAATGTCCTGTCACAACTGACAATAACTGCTTTCATTCTATGGAAAATAATCGTCTTGTTGCATAAAATGGGCCGTTCTCGTGTATTAACACATTTATTTATTATCGTTTATTGAATTAACCCTTTCACCCCTAAGTAACTGGAACGGACTGTGATATGTTAATTTTGCAACCAATCCAACCGTCACAAACTGGTTTTCCGACTAGTTAATTTATGAAGAGGTGGTGTTTTTCTTCTCGAAAATATGAAAATTACTTTCAAAATGTGCAGATCCTGATGAGACGGCTCGTTACGAGCCGGCTCATCTGGATCTGCACTTTTTGCATAAACCGCTATAGCGGGCTTTCGGGTTCAAAGGGTTAACACATTTATTGAGTATGGTTTATTGCATTAAATGGGCTTGCAGCGTACATGTAAATTAAGAATCATAATACACTAGTGTAGTGCATATACAAATGACACTACTACAGAAACCATTCTATGTGATTACATAATCTGATGAGTATGTGCTTATGCAATAATAGAATTTACAATTCGTGTTGTTATAATATTATTTAATTCAATTTTATGAAACACGGAAATAGGTATTTGCTGCTATAACGGGAAACAATACAAATGAACCATATTGATAATTTGCAGTTGACTATCCTACTGGAAAGCAGAGTATGCTATCCGCACTCGGGATACACGGCCGCCTGTGCTATTCATGCCCATATGTGAATTTATTTTTCTTTCAAAATACCCGACTAGTGTGCTTGAAATCAAACAGCTTGCTTGGCTGACCCTGAGCTGTGCTGCAGCTCAGATTCAGCCAATCAAACTGATTGGTTGCGAGTTGCGATTGCCAATATTATACAGGCCCGTAGCGGTGTGTAAAATAATGCCACGGCAGCCTTTTTAGCGGGACCCCCCCCCTCGAGAAAATGGATGTTAAACGCATGAAGCTGACGGGGAAAAAAAGGCCAAAATAATGCGTATTCTGCTAAATAAGTGCGTAAAATCCGCCTCTACGTACCTTATCTGGAGCTCTGTGTATGTGCAACATGCTTAACTGTTTGTGGTATGTCTTTAGAGCATGTAAATAGTTAAGACACGTCAAGAACAACATATGTCTATTGTCCTAATTTGTATGCAGAGCCCCAGATAAGTTTTGTATTTAAAGAGTATACTACCACCCAGATTTCAAATTCAATGCGTGTTTTACTTATACAAATGAAATACCGGTATTGATTTTCTTCTGTATTAAATAGTGAACAAATGATAACAAAAAATATGAAAATATCACTTATTTGAGCTGCAAAAAGCAGCTCAAATAAGTGAATTTTTAAATTCAACTAAGTAAATGTTTTAAATTTATTTTAGTATTTTAGTATTTTCACAACTCATGCAATTTGAAAATCAATGCGTATTTCAACATTGCTGTGAGTATTTTGTACTCCCACTTTTGATAATCAATGCGTATTCTGCTAAATAAGTGCGTAAAATCCGCCTCTACGTACCTTATCTGGAGCTCTGTGTATGTGCAACATGCTTAACGTTTTGTGGTAGGTCTTTAGCAATGCCTTAATTTAAATTAAAACTTATATGTGTCTGTGAAGGGAGAAATGTGGCTTATGGGATTTGTGACCAGTGTAAATCAAATAGCACACTCCAGTAGCCTGATAAAGATCTGGCTTGTAAGAAGTATGACGGGCAGTTCATTGATGTGACTGGAGAAATGTGGCTTATAGCATTTGTGACCCGAATAGCTCCTGATCGAATAGCATACTCCTGTAGCCTAATATTATCTATATTAAGAAATTAATATTAGAAGCATGATGGGTATTTCATTAATGGAACGGTGCACAGTGAAGATCCTGATCAGACTGTGCGGATGCACAGGCTGATCTGGATCTACACTGGTCGCAAACACATATTCCCCATTTCTCCAGTAACAGCCACATATATTTTGCTACTTTTAGTGCTTTATGTCACATACATATAGTATCAAATCATGATGATTAATTAACACATTAATAATAGTAAATTTCAATGTTTTGCAATTCCTGAAGACCCTGACGTTTGTCATCATGGGAATATGTGTCCGTATTTCACCATTTTCAAGTATCTTAAATTATATGTAAAATACGGGGTTTGAACGACCTACATCACAGTATTTGAAATACGGACTAATTATTTCGGACACACTCGTAGATCGACATAGCGAGACCGTGATTATCTTGCGACATACATCGGTATTATGAACTCAAACATCAGCGTCTCCAGAAAGTTGTCCGTATTTTCCCGGATTGCCCCTACTATCTTGGTCCCTCTGAAATGATTGGTTATGTAACCAGAGCATCAAGATATACTAGTTGTAACAGTTAATATTATGACTTACAATAATATCGTGGACCACCCACACTGGCGAGGCAACAACAACATTTAGAGAATACTGCAGATGTTGATGTGTGACTGGAGAAATGGGGCTTATTGTATTTGTGGTCAGTCTAGCTTCCGTATATGTGAATGGACTGGAGAAATGGGGCTTATGGTGTTTTTTTGGCAAGTTTAGCTCTTGTATATGTGACCGTGGCTGGAGAAATGGGGCATATAGTTAATGTGACCAGGCTTCCTCCTGTGGCTGTGACTGTGGCAGTCACATTTATCCCATTACCGGTAATTCTTTTATTTTTTTCTCGTACGCACGTATATGTGTCCTCCACAAGCACGTACTACGAAGGATTTCAGGACTTTCAGTCCTTTGATTTCTATATTTTAGTGCGCGAAGTGTAAATGCTATTACGCACATTTTTACCAACCTGTTGCATATACAGCGGAAAACGTGCAGCTAATTCCACATGTATTCTTATAGTAGCACACGATGTAACACGTACTCGTATTTCACATTGATTTATGGGAAATATTTGTTACATCATGTGCCGACAGTGTTCAATATTCACTCCAGTATATACATGGGAACTACGTCACTGTTCATCACCAGATTGTGAGATGGATGCCATTAGTGCGTCCATTTTATTTTATTGAATATAAGTAAGCATTCAATCCATCAAGTAATGTTAATCGCAGTTACAATACGACTCATGTGCGGATCCAGGCAGGGGTGTGACCGGCGTACGCCCCGTCTAAAATTTGCCGAGTTAAGTTGTTAACCCACATATTTATGTAGAAAGAGCCGATTGCTTTTCTTATTTCTCATCCAAAATGTATGTTGTTACCACTCAATTGCACCGTCTCGTCGAGACGTTCAATTGAGTGGTAACAACATATACTTTTGATGAGAAATGAGACAAAAATGCAAACAAAAATGTTTGCATTTTGGAAAGTTTTAGTTGCGAACACTAACGAACTCTTTCAAACTACTCCAGGCGGTACGGGAGTATATTTCAAGAATTACTGTTCGCAACTAGGAAAGTTGACGACAATGCATGTTTCATTTACAATTGAGAATCCACGCCCCCTCTAGACCTAAATCCTGGATCCGCCCCTGTGACTTATGTAGACAATATCGAGTGTGCTTTAATATAAGGTCGTGTTTGTACTGATACAACGATTTCAATTTCTGTGATGTTTTCATGAATGTTTTATATGTTCTCATACTACGTGATAATTCGGAGCTCATGACATTACGCAGGACGATATAGCGAGATTTAAATGTGATTTCAGTCATTTTCAAATAAATTCTGCTAAACTGTTTTTTTCATTTGCTGTCTATTTTCACAGTTGTTTGTTTTCTCTATTTTCTGTGAATACCGATAAACATCATCAATGGTCATAGCACAGTTTACTTGATCGCTGCTGTCCATCTGTTCTAGTCCACCTTCCAGTTTCAACTGGAAACTTATGATTTCGAGTGCGAAATAATACAATTGTGAATACATTCATCCAAAACAAACACGTATATATCCACGTAGACAAACGTATTTCCATTTCATTATGAAGCACTTTTGGAAAAAGTCCAATACCTTTCACCATATTTTTCATATTTCACACGTGCATTCACCTGATGGTCCGCTACCACACTCTGACAATGATGCAGAAATGTGAAGCTGTCGCCAAGGCAAGAAACATTAATGAGAATTTGAAAGTCTATAGCATTATTTCTTCATCTCGTTGTGCTAAATATGTATACTAATTTAGGCAGAGATAGAAAAGTAGAGTGTAAAGTAGAAATGATAGGGAATTGGATACAATAATGTAGAAAAGTTAAAAAGGTGATATTTTTGTTAAAAAATATGTTTTCGGCATAAAAACACCATGGTGCACATCTTCAATATGTGTAGAAGACGTGTGCATAGTTTCAGAACGATCGACTGAACTGTTTCAGAGGAGTTGTGTACACAAACTCTGTACCGTATATAGAATTGTATAGAAAAATGTAGAAAAAATGGCTAAGTTAAAAAGGTGATATTTCTGTTTAAAAATATGTTTTCGGCATAAAAACACCAAGGTGCACATCTTCAATATGTGTAGAAGACGTGTGTATAGTTTCAGATCGATCGACTGAACGGTTTCGGAGGAGTTGTGTACACAAACTCTGTACCGTATATAGAATTGTATAGAAAAATGTAGAAACAATGGCTAAGTTAAAAAGGTGATATTTTTTCGGCATAAAAACACCAAGGTGCACATCTTCAATATGTGTAGAAGACGTGTGTATAGTTTCAGATCGATCGACTGAACGGTTTCGGAGGAGTTGTGTACACGAACTATGCGCTTTTTCTTCAGCCGCCCGCCGTGCGGTAAAACAAAATACGTACCGTTTTTTAAAAACGGTCGTATAAAAATGACGTCGGAAGTTGACACAAAAGTCGGAGTTCATGCGAAATTTAATTCAATTCCGCATAAGCTCTGAATTCAGTGTCAAACGTCGATGCCATTTCCCAGAGTCGTCGGAAGAAAATTAATATTGGGGAGGGGGCAGTCGACCCGAGTGAAGCGAGGGAGTACTAGAGGGGTCCGGGGGCATGCCCCCCCCCCCCCCCCCCCCCCCCAACCACGGATTATTTTTGAATTATAGATGGCATTTCCTGCATACTGCTGCAAGTAGGTATCTCATACACATTTTTGTAGCTAAAGCACAGGTAACAAGAGTGCCGCAAGTCAGAAAATACGCCCGTCGAAGATGGGCCAGACAGCGAAAATGCAGAAATGTGTGAAGCTGTCACCAAGGCAAGAAACATTAATGAGAATTTGAAACTATATAATTATTTCTTCCTCTCGTTGTGCTAAACAGGTATACTAATTTAGGTAGAGCTAATATAAAAATATGTTTTCGGCATAAAAACCCCAACGTACACATCTTCAATATATGTAGAAGACGTGTGTATCGTTTCAAATCAATTGACTGAACGGTTTCAGAGGAGTTGTGTACACAAACTCTGTACCGTATATAGAATTGTATACAACAATGTAGAAAACATGGCTAAGTTAAAAATGTGATATTTTTGTTAAAAAAAAATGTATTCATCTCGAAGACGTGTGTATACTTTCAGATCGATCGACTGAACGGTTTCAGAGGAGTTGTGTACACAAACTCTGTACCCTATATAGAATTGTATACAAAAATGTAGAATAAATGGCTATGTTAAAAAGGTGATATTTTTGTTAAAAAATATTTTTTCGCCATAAAAACACCAAGGTGCACATCTTCAATACGTGTAGAAGACGTGTGTATAGTTTCAGATCGATCGACTGAACGGTTTCAGGAGTTGTGTACACAAACTATGTACCGTATATATAATTGTATAGACAAATGTAGAACAAATGGCGAAGTTAAAAAGTCGATATTTTTGTGAAAAATATGTTTTCGGCATAAAAACACGAAGGTGCACATCTGCAATATGTGTAGAAGACGTGTGTATAGTTTCAGATCGATCGACTTAACGGTTTCGGAGGCGTTGTGTACACAAACTATGCACTTTTTCTGTCAGCCGCCCGCCCGCCAGCCCCGCGGTAAAACATAATACGTACCGTTTTTTATAAACGGTCGCATAAAAATTGGTTTACTTCCCTTGAACGAATGACCGATTGGGAGTGAATGGAAAATTCACTAACGTCTAATCGAATGGGTTTAACGTCCCACCAACAGCTAGGGTCGTATTGAGAAGGGACCACAGTTTAAAGTCTTATCCGAGACCAGTGGGATGGAAATAAATACTATGTCTAAGGCGAGGTTTGAACCCACAACCTACGGATTGGAAGTCAGGTGTTCTAACACCTAGACCACAATCCATCCCTATACTTCCCTAGAACGTACGACTGATTTGAGTGAATCAACTAGAAAATCTGTTCATAGAACACGGATGCCCCACATATCGCTCTGATAATAAATGAGGCCAAATTCCAAGTCAAATTTCTTTTACCTCAGCGTTAAAGTTTTTGAAGCACCAAGTATGTGACCTTGACCCTGGGCTTGGCGGGGGCAGGACGAATGTGGATTTGGCACAGGGCGGTAGTGGACCATTATAGCAATGTGTATATGAAATATGAAGCAGATCGGTCGAAGGATAAAGAAATTACGAGACATTTACCCGAGCGTTAAAGTTTTTGAAGCACCAAGTATGTGACCTTGACCCTGGGCTTGGCGGGGGCAGGACGAATGTGGATATGGCACAGGGCGGTAGAGGACCATTAAAGCAATGTGTATATGAAATATGAAGCAGATCGGTCGAAGGATGAAGAAATTACGAGACATTTACCCAAGCGTTAAAGTTTTTGAAGCACCAAGTATGTGACCTTGACCCTGGGCTTGGCGGGGGCAGGACGAA
>JAQRGA010001790.1:0-10700 GCA_029237695.1 Conchocele bisecta
GGATATTTATGTTATGATGTTTCGGTGCATTGTCGGGTCACCATGTACTACGAGGTCACATTGTCCTGCATGCACGACCAACACTAGCTTATGTGCCAATCTGCCTCATGTACCGAGTGTTTAACCCGAAAATTAGCGTAAAAAAAAAAAAAATTCTAATATGGCGTACATGTAATTTTTTTATAACTTTGCTATGCTGCGTTTAACTGGGTTGACGGCATGTTTGTCCGCCCAGATATACCACCCCCAAGACTAGACACAAACCCACAACATTAGGCATGGTGTGGCAACATCAGGCAAATGCATTTGCTAAATCTGCACCCTGTGTGGCATGCAGCTATTGCATGTTATTGCAAGACTACATAAACACAGCTTCGCCCATGCAGCAGGGGGAGGATAACCACTGCAGGGAAGATGTGATTACTATTTGCAGGAGTTGATGTTTCAGAGACCAATTTTGCTGCACAGGTGGTGCAGTCTAATCTGGGGTCTACACTATTGGGTACAAAACAACATTCTGGGCACTTGATATTTCTGCATAGCAAATCATTTGTAGACCCTGCTGGACGATTTGACCAAGGTAGAATACCTGCATGATGAACCCGGATGATAGATGCGACTGTAATCTTGCTAACGCCGACGACCACCGTTCCAAATGTGCTCCGGAATCCCGTCGTTTGCCGCTGGCGATGAAACAAACCGACAACTGGCGGTGGGCGGGCTACGTTCGAAGTTCCTGGGGCCCAAATCAAGCAGCCCACCACTGCAAATGAATGAAAAGAAACGACAGTCCAGCTGGATGAGAAGATTATACTTAAAATGAGGCTGACGACTCAGTGGGCATTCAACATGACACGATATCGGCTTATACAAACGTAGAAAGAATGAAGCATTGCGACCGATCATGTGGAGTAAAACCTCGCCGAAAAATGTAAAAACTAATTTCGCGGAATTTCACGAGCGAAGGGTAAGCATGAACAATACTGAACCTAATAACTGTGGGCATTGCAGACTCTATAACGACAAAAGCGAGGCGGCCATAGTCGGAGGGCCGCTCGACTTCTTCTCTGCACCTGCCCCAAACTACTTGCATTGAAACCGTCTGAACAACCGAGTTACAAAAACATATTCACCAGAGACTATAGTAAAACGGCGGCCAGAAAGTTAATTCGACATAAGGCGTCATCTGAAAAGAGGCGACGTGAAGAAGGGCACATTTCCAGTACAAGCAAGAAGAAGGGAGGAATCCTCGGACTACCATGAAAATGACAACTAGAACAATGTGGATCACAGCTAACCTAATAAAGGACCAGACGTTTGCCACAGGACGAGGATGAGAATGCCGTCAACATCAGGAAGATGCATAGGGGAATCCCATGACTGCGAGAACGTGGGGTAATTCCTTGCTGCATGGCTGACAGTATTATCTGCCTTGTAATTAGTACTGAACATGGAGAACACTGTTTCAGTTTAGGTAGCGGGTTTTATTTTGTTTGTTCGAGGCAGTGGCTGTGTGGTTTTAAACAAATCAACGCCCAGTCCATTATTTCAGCATGAACGATTAACCCATAACCCAAATGCTGCAAATGGGATCCACAAACTGAATATAACATTGAATGTCAGTAACAAGGAGGGCATTATGGAATTTGCAACCGGCCAGTGTAGAATCCAGGGAATTGAGCTTGCACTATTTTCACCGAGTGATATAAAAATATGAAGTGCGAGTTTTCGACGACCAAAAGTAGACTTAATCCAAAACTTACTTTTGCTGGTCTGCACTGGTTGCACCAAACTACAATAAGGTACCTTTTCCTACAATTTGCTATTACATGATCACAGCACTGGCTGGTCTGTTTTTTTTGCATGCCGGTTACAACATGAAGAAAGCAATGGAAACATGTTGATTACCTTATCTACTTACTACCAAACAATCACAAATTTACCAGGCAGCTCCGATAAGGCGCCATGGCCGACCACCCAACAGCCATTCTGGAAACACAAATTTTCTGCTATTTATTTGTGGCCCGAGTCTCCAAGGCTGAGATGTTTTCTACATTAATACAAAGTAATTTATTACCACAATCTACAGATTGCAGCCACATGGATCCGACTCACCCTGTGCAAGCCATCTTATTACCACTCTGTGGACATTTTTTATTATTGCCACAACGCCCGTACTCGGGGTCAACGGTAATGAAAATACACCATAGACGACCCTTCTTTCCATAAATGGCCTGGTCCATAGCTGGCAGGTATCCATTTATTTTCGGCTACTACAACAACTGTTGCAACAAAGCAATTTTTTCGCATTTCACATCCTAAACAAAAGGCATCCATCTTGAATGATGTAACTGGAAATGTAACATGCCCCAGACCTTGTCAATCAGTGTTCCTAGAACAACATTGTAAAACATTGCATATAATTTCTGCAAAAAATAAAAAAGAAAAAAATGCAAGGCAATCCAAACCTCAATAAAATGCATATTTAAAAATGATGAAAACAGAAAACAAAATACTGTTAATTACACTTGGGCCTCTAACTGTCGTAAAGGCCCTACAGACCTAACTGCTGAAATTTTATTTCATCTGGCCTGCAGAAACTTTTTTTGTTTTTTTCAATGTTTGAATTTTGCTGTCAAACATGGCTTGCTCGCTGACAGGCCCTAAACAAACAACCAGATAGAACTGTAGATTAAACATATAGCGTGATTTAGGGTCATTTCACCTCACACCAGCCTTAAAAGCATAAACATTGGAATCACACATTGAGTTTACAATGCCCTCTTTGACGACTGGATTCCATGGGCCGGTCTTCTCACCAACTTGTCAACAACCAAACCCCGTGACCATTTTCGTTTTTCCTGACAGAAAAGGAAACATGACAGCGGGGTCAAAAATCATCACGTCACAACAGACGCCAGAGGCCGCCCCATCACCCACGTTCATTTACATGTGGGTCCCTGGCCACACAAAATAATCCATTCCAAAACTGCAGATATTGGCTGTTGTAACTAAGAGCCCCTGTTGTACACACTGGTCTCCACATGGCATTAATTAAAATCAAACCCATCAGTGCACCAGAACCTGCCTCAAACCAAACACCTGCAACGACAAACATAATGTATTTTTTCCTTTCGCCTCCGAGGGGGACTATTTTTTTGAGGGTCAACCAGACCCGGAAGCATGTCTAATCTGTTGTAACTGAGGTCTGTCAGAATGGGGCAAATTGTTGAAAAAAAAAATAATTATAAGCTCAGCACATATCAAGTAGCCAGTTTGCAATGAGAACCAAAAACCAAGTGGCTGTTTATGAAATCTTGCCACTCCTGGCGACTAAAATGTGGCACACACGAATCAAAATGATGTAAATCCCCGCATTCGCATGTTTCCGAGGGCACGGCCGAGGCAAGTGCATACGTCCTGTTTCGTAAAAAATAAAAAATTCCATATCTCATGCAGTTTTTGACAGTTTGTTTTTAATGGAAATAAAAAGGACTGGACAGGCATTTGAATGGTACTAATTGGTGCAGAATGTTGAAATTATTAATT
The DNA here is from genome assembly GCA_029237695.1 of Conchocele bisecta. Lineage (NCBI taxonomy): Eukaryota > Metazoa > Mollusca > Bivalvia > Lucinida > Thyasiridae > Conchocele > Conchocele bisecta. The sequence goes on from JAQRGA010001790.1 coordinate 3,550, forward strand.
ACAGGCCTGTTTAAAAACAATGGAACAATTTCCTGAAAATTAAAATAAATTATTAAATTTTAAATTAAAATTTTGAATTGTCGAACCAAATGTCGAGCAAACTTTTTTTCAGATATATTTTGCCATATTGTGGGCCAATATTGAACTAACAAGTTACCAAATTTATTACATGTGTTCAACATATTTCAATCATCTAGGACAGCAGAGAATGAAAGCTATGAGTGGCGATGTAAAAACAAACACTAATGGATAATTTATGTTATGATGTTTCGGTGCATTGTCCGGGTCACCCAGTCACGAGTCACATTGTTCCTGCATGCACCGGACCAACACTAGCTATGTTTGCCCAATCTGCCTCATGTACCGAGTGTTGAACCCTAAATAGGTAAAAAAAAAAAACAAAAAAAAAAATTCTAAGAAATGGCGTACATGTAAATTTTTGTTTTTTTATACTTTCTATCTGCTGCTTTAACAGGTGGGTTTCGGACAGGGTTGTTTCCGTCCCAGATATACCACCAAGAACGAGAACTCAAAACCCACAACATTAAGCAGTGGTGGTGTGCAACAACCATGGCAAATTGCACTTTTGCTAATCTGACCTGTGTGGCAATTGCCATCTATTGCATCTGTATTGCAACTTACAAACACCAGCTTGCCCCATAGCAGCAGGGGAGATAAAACCACTGCATGTGGGAAGGTGTATTACTAATTGCAGGATTGTTATGTTTCAGAGACCAAATTTGCTGCACAGTGGTTGCATTCCTAATTGCTGGGTCTACACGAATTGGGTACAAACAACATTCGGGCAACTATTGATATTTCTGCATAGCAAACATTGTAGAACCCTGCTGACGATTTGGACTCCAAGGTAGAATACCTGGCATGATAACCCGGATGATAGATGCGACTGTACTGCTACGCCGACGACCACTCCAAATGTGCTCCGGACTCCGTCGTTTGCGCTGGCGATGAAACCGACAACTGCGGGCGGGCACGTTCGAAGTTCCTGGGCCCAAATCAGCTGCCACCACTGCAAATGAATGAAAGCGACAGTCAGCTGATGAGAGATATAACTTAAAATGAGGCTGAGCGATCAGGCATTCAACATGACACGAGACGGCTTATACAACGTAGAAAAGAATGAAGCATTCGACCGATCATGTGGAGTAAACCTGCCGAAAAATGTATAAACTATTCGCGGAATTTCACAGCGAGGGGTATCATGAACAATACTGAACTATAACTGTGGCATTGCAGACTCTATACGACAAAAGCGGAGTCGCATATATCGGGAGGGCTGCTTCGACTTCTCTGCACCTGCAAACACTGCATGAACCGTCTGAAACACCGAGTACAATAACTTTCACAGAGACTATAGTAAAGCGGCCAAGAAGTTATTCGAAGGCGTCATCTGAAAAGAGGCTACGTGAAGAAGGCACATTTCCAGTACAAGCAAAGATGGGAGGATCTCGACTACAGGAAATGACAACTAGAACAATGTGGATCACAGCTAACTCTAAAGGACAGACGTTGCCACAGGACGAGGATAGATGCCGTCAACATCAGGCAGATGCATAGGGGATTCCCATGGACTGCGAGACGGGTATTCCTTGCTGCATGGCTGACAGTATTATCTGCCTTGTAAATTAGTACTGACATGGAGACACTGTCAGTTAGGTAGCGGGTTATTTGTTTTGCGAGGCAGTGGCTGTGTGGTTTTAAACAAACATCGCCATTCATTATCAGCAACATTACCCATACCCAAATGCTGCAAATGGGATCCACAAACTGAATATAACATTGAATGTCAGTAACAAGAGGCATTATGGAATTTGCAACCGGCCAGTGTAGATTCCAGATGAGCTTGCACTATTTCACCGAGTGATATATATGAAGTGCGTGTTTCGACGACCAAAGTAGATTAACCAAAACTTTTGCTGGGTCTGCACTGGTTGCAAAACTCAAATAAGGTACCTTTTCTACAATTGCATGTACATGATCACTGCATGCTGTCTGTTTTTGCATGCCGTTACACATGAAAGCAATGGTAAACATGTTTGATTACTTATCTACTTACTACAACATCAAATTTACCAGGCAGTCCGGATAGGCGCCCATGGCCGACACAACAGCCATTCTGGAAACACTTATTTTCTGCTATTATTTTTTTGGCCCGAGTCTCAAGGCTGAGATGTTCTACATTAATACAGAAAGTTTATTACCACAATCTACAGTTGCACCACATGGATCCGACCCTTGCAGCCATTATTTACCACTCTGTGGACAATTTTTTATTATGCCACACGCCCGTCTCGGGGTCACGGTATGAAAATACACCATAGCGACCCCTTCTTCCATAATGGGGGCCTGTCCCATAGCTGGCAGGTACCATTTTCGGCTACTACACTGTTCACAGCAATTTTTTCATTCACTCCAAACAAAAGGCATCCATCTTGATGATGTAACTGGAAATGTACATGCCCAGCTGTCAATCAGTGTTCTAGAACAACATGAAACATTGCAATTTCTGCAAAAAATAAAAAAATGCAACATCCTGCAATAAAATGCATTTAAAATGATGAAAACAGAAAACAAATACTGTTTATTACACTGGCCTCTAACTTCGTAGGGCCCTACAGACTAACTGCTGAAATTTTATTTTTTTCATCTGGCTGCAGAACTTTTTTGTCAATGTTGATTTGCTGTCAAACATGGCTGCTCTGACAGGCCTAAACACACAGATAGAACTGATATTAAACATATAGCGTTTAGGGGTCATTTCACTCACCGCCTGTAAAAGCATAAACTTGGATCACACATTGAGTTACAATGTCTTTGACGACTGGATCATGCCGTCTTCTCAACCAAACAATTGTCAACACCCGTGACCATTTTCCGTTTTTCTGACAGGAAAGGAAACATGACAGCGGGGTCAAAAATCATCAACGTCACAAACAGCCGCAGAGCCGCATCCACACTTCTTTTACATGTGTCCTGCCACACAAAATATCCATTCCAAACTGCAGATATTGGCTGTGGTACTAGAGCCCTGTGTAAACACTGTCTCCACATGCATTAAAATAAACCACATCAGTGCACCCGAAACCTGCCTCAAAGCACCTGCAACACAAACATATGTATTTTTCTCCGACATTTTTTTGAGGGTACCGACCCGGAAGCAGTCTATCTGTGTACTGAGGTCTGTCAGAAAATGGGCAAATGTGTAAAAAAAAAATAATATAAGCTCAGACATATCAAGTAGCCAGTTTTGCAATGAGAACCAAAGTGGCTTTATGAAATCTGCCACTCCTGCGACTAAAATGTGCACACACGAAATCAAATGATGTAAATCCCCGCATTCTCATGTTCCGAGGCACGGCCGAGGCAATGCTACGTCTGTTCGTAAAAAACCATATCTCATGCAGTTTTTTGACATTTTGTAATGAAATAAAAAGGACTGGACAGGCATATTGATGGTACTATTGTGCAGAATGTGAAAAATAAATTTAATACAGGCCCTTAAAAACAATGGACAATTTCCGAAAAAAAAAAAAGTTAAATAAATTATTAAATTTTAAATTAAAATTTTTGAATGTCGGAAACCAAATGCGAGCACTTTTTTTCAGATATATTTTCCATATGGTGCCAATATTGAACTAACAAGTACAAATGTTACATGTGTCACATATTACAATCATCTAGGACAGCAGAGAATGAAGCTATGGCGATGTAAAAACAACACTATGGATATTTATGTTAGATGTTTTCGTGCATTGTCGGGTCACCGTCACGAGTCAACATTGTCTGCATGCACGACCAAAACACTAGCTATGTGCCAAATCTGGCCTCATGTCCGAGTGTTAACCCTAAATAGGTAAAAAAAAAAAAAAAAAATTCTAATATGGCGTACATGTAACTTTTTTATACTTTCTATGCCTGCTTTAAAAAACTGGGGTGTTCGGCATGTTTGTCCGCAGATATACCACCAAGACTAGACTCAAACCCACAAACATTAGCAGTGGTGTGGCAACACAGGCAAATGCAATTTGCTAATCTGACCTGTGTGGCATGCAGCTATTGCATGTGTATAGCAGACTACACAAAAACAGCTTGCCCATGCAGCAGGGAGATAACCACTGCAGGTGAAAGTGTATTACTATTGCAGGAGTTGATGTTTCAAGAGACCAATTTTGCTGCACAGGTGTGCAGTCTAATCTGGGTCTACACTATTGGGTACAAACAACATTCTTCTTGGCACTTGATATTTTTCTGCATAGCAAACATTGTAGACCCTGCTGACGATTTGACCAAGGTAGATACCTGGCATGATAACCCGGATGATAGATGCGACTGACTTGCTACGCCGACGACCACTCCAAATGTGCTCCGGACTCCGTCGTTTGCGCTGGCGATGAAACCGACAAACTGGCGGGCGGGCACTTCGAAGTTCCTGGGCCCAAATCAGCTGCCAACCCACTGCAAATGGAATGAAAGCGACAGTCAGCTGATGAGATATACTTAAAATGAGGCTGAGCGATCAGGCATCACATGACACGATACGGCTTATACAACGAGAAAGAATGAAGCATTCGACCGATCATGTGAGTAAACCTTGCCCGAAAAATGTAAACTATTCGCGGAATTTCACAGCGAGGGTATCATGAACAATACTGAACTATAACTGTGGCATTGCAGACTCTATAGACGACAAAAGCGGGGGGAGTCGCTATTTCGGGAGGGCGCTCGACTTCCACTCTGCACCTGCAAACACTGCATTGAACCGTCTGAACACCCGAGTACAACTTTCACAGAGACTATAGTAAGCGGCCAAAGTTATTCGAAGGCGTCATCTGAAAAAGAGGCTACGTGAAGAAGCACCCATTTCCAGTACAAGCAAGATGGGGAGGATCTCGGACTACAGAAATGACAACTAGACAAATGTGGATCACAGCTACTCTAAAGACAGACGTTGCCACAGGACGAGGATGAGATCCGTCAACAATCAGGAGATGCATAGGGGATCCCATGACTGCGAGACGGGGTATTCCTTGCTGCATGGCTGACAGTATTATCTGCCTTGTAATTAGTACTGACATGGAGACACTGTCAGTTAGGTAGCGGGTTATTTTGTTTGCGAGGCAGTGGCTGTGTGGTTTTAACAAACATCGCCAGTCATTATCAGCAGACGATTACCCATACCCAAATGCTGCAAATGGATCCACAAACTGAATATAACATTGAATGTCAGTAACAAGGAGGGCATTATGGAATTTGCAACCGGCCAGTGTAGATCCAGATGAGCTTGCACTATTTCACGAGTGATATATATGAAGTGCGTGTTTCGACGACCAAAGTAGATTAACCAAAACTTTTGCTGGGTCTGCACTGGTTGCAAACTCAATAAGGTACCTTTTCTACAATTGCATGTACATGATCACTGCATGCTGTCTGTTTTTGCATGCCGGTTTACACATGAAAGCAATGGAAACATGTTGATTACTTATCTACTTACTACAACATCAAATTTACCAGGCAGTCCGGATAGGCGCCATGGCCGACACAACAGCCATTCTGGAAACACAATTTTCTGCTATTATTGTGGCCCGAGTCTCAGGCTGAGATGTTCTACATTAATACAAAAGTTTATTACCACAATCTACAGTTGCAGCACATGGATCCGACCCTGTGCAGCCATTATTACCACTCTGTGGACATTTTTATTATGCCACACGCCGTCTCGGGGTCACGGTATGAAAATACACCATAGCGACCCTTCTTCCATAATGGGACCTGTCCATAGCTGGCAGGTACCATTTTCGGCTACTACACTGTTCACAGCAATTTTTTTCATTCACTCCTAAACAAAAGGCATCCATCTATGATGTAACTGGAAATGTACATGCCCAGCTGTCAATCAGTGTTCTAGAACAACATTGAAACATTGCAATTTCTGCAAAAAAATAAAAAAATGCAACAATCCTGCAATAAAATGCATTTAAAATGATGAAAACAGAAACAAATACTGTTAATTACACTGGCCTCTAACTTCGTAGGCCCTACAGACTAACTGCTGAAATTTTATTTCATCTGGCTGCAGAACTTTTTTGTCAATGTTGATTTTGCTGTCAAACATGGCTGCTCTGACAGGCCTAAACACAACAGATAGAACTGTATATTAAAACATATAGCGTTTAGGGGTCATTTCACTCACCGCCTGTAAAAGCATAAACATTGGAATCACACATTGAGTTACAATGTCTTGACGACTGGATCATGCCGTCTTCTCACCACTTGTCAACACCCGGTGACCATTTCGTTTTTCTGACAGGAAAGGAAACATGACAGCGGGTCAAAAATCATCACGTCACAACAGACGCAGAGCCGCATCACACTTCATTTACATGTGGTCCTGCACACAAAATAATCCATTCCAAACTGCAGATATTGGCTGTGTACTAGAGCCCCTGTGTAAACACTGTCTCCACATGCATTAATAAACCACATCAGTGCACCCGAACCTGCCTCAAAGCACCTGCAACACAAACATATGTATTTTTCTCCGGACTATTTTTTGAGGGTACCGACCCGGAAGCAGTCTATCTGTGTACTGAGGTCTGTCAGAATGGGGCAAATGTGAAAAAAAAAATAATATAAGCTCAGACATATCAAGTAGCAGTTTGCAATGAGAAACCAAGTGGCTTTTATGAAATCTGCCACTCTGCGACTAAATGTGCACACACGAATCAAATGATGTAAATCCCGCATTCTCATGATTCCGAGGGCACGGCGAGGCAATGCTACGTCTGTTCGTAAAAAAAATCCATATCTCATGCAGTTTTTGACATTTTGTAATGAAATAAAAAGGACTGGACAGGCATTTGATGTACTATTGTGCAGAATGTGAAATATTAATACAGGCCTTTAAAAACAATGGACAATTTCCGAAAATTAAATAAATTATTAAATTTTAAATTAAATTTTGAATGTCGGAACCAAAATGCGAGCACTTTTTTAGATATATTTTCCATATGGTGCCAATATTGAACTAACAAGTACCAAATGTTACATGTGTCACATATTCAATCATCTAGGACAGCAGAGAATGAAGCTATGGCGATGTAAAACAACACTATGGATATTTATGTTATGAT
>JAQRGA010001792.1:0-11249 GCA_029237695.1 Conchocele bisecta
GGATATTTATGTTATGATGTTTTCGTGCATTGTCGGTCACCAGTCACAGTCACATTGTCTGCATTGCACGATCCCAACACTAGCTATGTGCCAATCTGCCTCATGTACCGAGTGTTAACCCTAAATAGGTAAAAAAAAAAAAAAAATTCTAATATGGCGTACATGTAATTTTTTTATACTTTCTATGCTGCTTTAAACTGGGTGTTTTCGGCATGTTTGTCCCGCAGATATACCACCAAGACTAGACTCAAACCCACAACATTAGCAGTGGTGTGGCAACACAGGCAAATGCATTTGCTAATCTGACCTGTGTGGCATGCAGCTATTGCATGTGTATTGCAGACTACAAACACAGCTTGCCCATGCAGCAGGGGAGATAACCACTGCAGGTAAGTGTTATTACTATTGCAGGAGTTGATGTTTCAGAGACCAATTTGCTGCCCACAGGTGTGCAGTCTAATCTGGGTCTACACTATGGGTACAAACAACATTCTGGCACTTGATATTTCTGCATAGCAAACATTGTAGACCCTGCTGACGATTTGACCAAGGTAGATAACCTGCATGATACCCGGATGATAGATGCGACTGTATCTTGCTACGCCCGACGACCATCCAAATGTGCTCCGGACTCCGTCGTTTGCGCTGGCGATGAAACCGACAACTGGCGGGCGGCACGTTCGAAGTTTCCTGGGCCCAAAATCAGCTGCCACCACTGCAAATGAATGAAAGCGACAGTCAGCTGATGAGAGATATACTTAAAATGAGGCTGAGCGATCAGGCATTCAACAACATGACACGATACGGCTTATACAACTAGAAGAAAAATGAAGCATTCGACCGATCTGTGGAGTAAACCTGCCGAAAAATGTAAAACTATTCGCGGAATTTTCACAGCGAGGGTATCATGAACAATACTGAACTATAACTGTGGCATTGCAGACTCTATACGACAAAAAGCGGAGTCGCATATCGGAGGGCGCCTCGACTTCTCTGCACTGCAACCCTGCAAACACTGCATTGAACCGTCTGAACACCGAGTACAACTTTCACAGAGACCATAGTAAGCGCCAGGAAGTTATTCGAAGGCGTCATCTGAAAAGAGGCTACGTGAAGAAGGCACATTTCCAGTACAAAAAAGCAAGATGGGAGGATCTCGGACTACAGGAAATGACAACTAGACAATGTGGATCACAGCTACTCCTAAAGGACAGACGTTGCCACAGTGACGGAGGATGAGATGCCGTCAACATCAGGAATGCATAGGGATCCCATGACTGCGAGACGGGGTATTCCTTGCTGCATGGCTGACAGTATTATCTGCCTTGTAATTAGTACTGACATGGAGACACTGTCAGTTAGGTAGCGGGTTATTTGTTTTGCGAGGCAGTGGCTGTGTGGTTTTTTAAACAAAAAACATCGCCAGTCATTATCAGCAGACGAATTACCCATACCCAAATGCTGCAAATGGGATCCACAAAAACTGAATATAACATTGAATGTCAGTAAACAAGGAGGGCATTATGGAATTTGCAACCGGCCATTGTAGATCCAGATTGAGCTTGCACTATTTCACCGAGTGTATATGAAGTGCGTGTTCGACGACCAAAGTAGATTAACCAACCAAAACTTTTGCTGGGTCTGCACTGGTTGCAAACTCAATAAGGTACCTTTTCCTACAATTGCCATGTACATTGATCACTGCATGCTGTCTGTTTTTGCATGCCGGTTTACACATGAAAAGCAATGGAAACATGTTTGATTCCTTATCTACTTACTACAACATCAAATTTACAGGCAGTCCGGATAGGCGCCAGGGTGCCGACACAACAGCCATTCTGTAAACACAATTTTCTGCTATTATTTGTGGCCCGAGTCTCAAGGCTGAGATTTCTACATTAATACAAAGTTTTATTACCACAAATCTACAGTTGCAGCCACAAGGATCCGACCCATGTGCAGCCATTATTACCACTCTGTGGACATTTTTAATTATGCCACACGCCCGTCTCGGGGTAACGGTATGAAAATACACCATAGCGACCCTTCTTCCATATGGGGCCTGTCCATAGCTGGCAGGTACCATTTTCGGCTACTTAACAAACTGTTTTCACAGCAATTTTTTCATTCACAATCCTAAACTAAAGGGCAAATCATCCCTTGATGATGTAACTGGGAAATGTACATGCCCAGCTGTCAATCAGTGTTCTAGAACAAAACATTGAAACATTGCAATTTTCTGCAAAAAATAAAAAATGCAACAATCCTGCAATAAAATGCATTTAAAATGATGAACAAAAACAGAAACAAATACTGTTAATTACACTGGGCCTCTAACTTCGTAGGCCCTACAGACTAACTGCTGAAATTTTATTTCATCTGGCTGCAGAACTTTTTTTGTCAATGTGATTTTGCTGTCAAACATGGCTGCTCTGACAGGCCGTAAACACACAGATAGAACTGTATATTAAAATATAGCGTTTAGGGGTCATTTCACTCACCGCCTGTAAAAGCATAAACATTGGAATCACACATTGAGTTACAATGTCTTTGACGGACTGGATCATGCCGTCTCACACCAATTATTGAACAACACCCGGTGACCAATATTTCGTTTTTCTGACAGGAAAGGGAAACATGACAGCGGGGTCAAAAATCATCACGTCACAACAGAACGCAGAGCCGCATCACACTTCATTTACTGTGTCCTGCCCAACACCCAAAATAATCCATTCCAAACTGCAGATATTGGCTGTGTACTAGGAGCCCCTGTGTAAACACTGTCTCCCACATGCATAATAAACCACATCAGTGCACCCGAACCTGCCTCAAAGCACCTGCAACACAAACATATGTATTTTTTTCTCCGGACTATTTTTTTGAGGGTACCGACCCGGAAGCAGTCTATTCTGTGTACTGAGGTCTGTCAGAATGGGGCAAATGTGAAAAAAAAAATAATATAAGCTCAGACATAATCAAGTAGCCAGTTTGCAATGAGAACCAAGTGGCTTTTATGAAATCTGCCACTCTGCGACTAAAATGTGCACACACGAATCAAATGATGTAAATCCCGCATTCTCATGTTTCCGAGGGCACCGGCCGAGGCAATGCTACGTCTGTTCGTAAAAAAATCCATATCTCATGCAGTTTTTTGACATTTTGTAATGAAATAAAAAGGACTGGACAGGCATTTGATGGTACTATTGTGCAGAATGTGAAAATAAATAAAACAGGCCTTTAAAAACAAATGGACAATTTCCGAAAATTAAATAAATTTATTAAATTTTAAATTAAAATTTTTTGAATGTCGGAACCAAATGCGAGCACTTTTTTTCAGATATAATTTTTCCTAATGGTGCCAATATTGAACTAACAAGTACCCAAATGTTACATGTGTCACATATTCAATCATCTAGGACAGCAGAGAATGAAGCTATGGCGAGTAAAACAACACTATGGAATATTTATGTTTTGATGTGTTTCGTGCATTGGTCGGGTCACCAGTCACGAGGTCAACATTGTCTGCATGCAACGACCAACACTAGCTAATGTGCCAATCTGCCTCATGTACGAGTGTTAACCCCTAAATAGGTAAAAAAAAAAAAAAAAAAAAAAATTCTAATATATGGCGTACATGTAATTTTTTTATATACTTTCTATGCTGCTTTAACTGGGTGTTCGGCAGTGTTTGTCCGCAGATATACCACCAAGACTAGACTCAAACCCACAACATTAGCAGTGGTGTGGCAACACAGGCAAATGCATTTGCTAATCTGACCTGTGTGGGCATGCAGCTATTGCATGTGTATTGCAGACTACAAACACAGCTTGCCCATGCAGCAGGGAGATAACCACTGCAGGTGAAGTGTATTACTATTGCAGGAGTTGATGTTTCAGAGACCAATTTGCTGCACAGGTGTGCAGTCTAATCTGGGTCTACACTATTGGGTACAAAACAACATTCTTGGCACTTGATATTTCTGCATAGCAAACATTGTAGACCCTGCTGACGATATTTGACCATGGTAGATACCTGCATGATAACCCGGATGAATAAGATGCGACTGTATCTTGCTACGCCGACGACCACTCCCAAAATGTGCTCCGGACTCCTTCGTTTGCGCTGGCGATGAAAACCGACAACTGGCGGGCGGGGCACTTCGAAGTTCCTGGGCCCAAATCACTGCCACCACTGCAAATGAATGAAAGCGACAGTCAGCTGATGAGAGATATACTTAAAATGAGGGGCTGAGCGATCAGGCATTCAACATACACATACGGCTTATACAACGTAGAAGAATGAAGCATTCGACCGATCATGTGGAGTAAACCTGCCGAAAAATGTAAACATTCGCGGAATTTCACAGCGAGGGTATCATGAACAATACTGAACTAGAACTGTGGCATTGCAGACTCTATACGACAAAAGCGGAGTCGCATAATCGGGAGGCGCTCGACTTCTCTGCACCTGCAAACACTGCATTGAACCGTCTGAAACACCGAGTACAACTTTCACAGAGACTATAGTAAGCGCCAGAATTATTCACAAAGGCGTCATCTGAAAAGAGGCTACGTGAAGGGAAGGCATTCAATTTCCAGTACAAGCAAGATGGGAGGATCTCGGACTACAGGAAAATGACAACTAGACAATGTGGATCACAGCTACTCTAAAGGACAGCACGTTGCCACAGACGAGGATGAGATGCCGTCAACATCAGGAGATGCATAGGGGGATCCCATGACTGCGAGACGGGGTATTCCTTGCTGCATGGCTGACAGTATTATCTGCCCTGTAATTAGACTGACATGGAGACACTGTCAGTTAGGTAGCGGGTTATTTTGTTTGCGAGGCAGTGGCTGTGTGGATTTTAAACAAACATCGCCAGTCATTATCAGCAGACGATTACCCATACCCAAATGCTGCAAATGGGAATCCACAAAAACTGAATATAAACATTGATGTCAGTAACAAGGAGGGCATTATGGAATTTTGCAACCGGCCAGTGTAGATCCAGATGAGCTTGCACTATTTCAACCGAGTTGATATATATGAAGTGCGTGTTTCGACGACCAAAGTAGATTAACCAAAACTTTTGCTTGGTCTGCACTGGTTGCAAACTCAATAAGGTAACCTTTTCTACAATTGCATGTACATGATCACTGCATGCTGTCTGTTTTTGCATGCCGGTTACACATGAAAGCAATGGAAACATGTTTTTGATTACTTATCTACTTACTACAACATCAAAATTTACCAGGCAGTCCGGATAGGCGCCATGGCCGACACAACAGCCATTCTGAAACACAATTTTCTGCCTATTATTTGTGGCCCGAGTCTCCAAGGCTGAGATGTTCTACTTAATACAAAGTTTATTTTTACCACAATCTACAGTTGCAGCCACATGGATCCGACCCTGTGCAGCCCATTATTTACCACTCTGTGGACATTTTTATTATGACCACAACGCCCGTCTCGGGGTCACGGTATTGAAAAATACACCATAGCAGACCCCTTCTTATTCCATAATGGGCCTGTCCATAGCTGGGCAGGTACCATTTTCGGCTACTACACTGGTTCACAGCAATTTTTTCATTCACACTCCTAAACAAAAAGGCATCCATCTTGATGATTGTAACTGGAAAATGTACATGCCCAGCTGTCAATCAGTGTTCTAGAACAACATTGAAACATTGCAATTTCTGCAAAAAATAAAAAAATGCAACAATCCTGCAATAAAATGCATTTAAAATGATGAAAACAGAAACAAACATACTGTTAATTACACTGGCCTCCTAACTTCGTAGCCTACAGACTAACTGCTGAAATTTTATTTCATCTGGCTGCAGACTTTTTTGTCAATGTTGAATTTTGCTGTCAAAACATGGCTGCTCTGACAGCCTAATAAACACACAGATAGAACTGTATATTAAACATATAGCGTTTAGGGTCATTTATTTCACTCCACCGCCTAAAAGCAAAAATAAACATTGGAATCACACATTGAGTTTACAATGTCTTTGACGACTGGATCATGCCGTCTTCTCACCAACTTGTCAACACCCGTGACCATTTCGTTTTTTTCTGACCAGGAAAGGAAACATGACAGCGGGGTCCAAAAATCATCACGTCACAACAGACGCAGAGCCGCATCACACTTCATTTACATGTGTCCTGCCACACAAAATAATCCATTCCAAACTGCAGATATGCTGTGTACTAGCCCCTGTGTAAACACTGTCTCCACATTGCATTAATAAACCACATCAATTTGCACCCAGAACCTGCCTCAAAGCACCTGGCAACACAAAACATATGTATTTTTCTCCGGAACCTATTTTTTTTTTGAGGGGTACCGACCCGGAAGCAGTCTATCTGTGTACTGAGGTCTGTCAGAATGGGCAAATGTGAAAAAAAAAATAATATAAGCTCAGACATATCAAGTAGCCAGTTTTGCAATGAGAACCAAGTTGCTTTTTATGAAATCTGCCCACTCTGCGGACTAAAATGTGCACACGAATCAAATGATGTAAATCCCGCATTCTCATGTTCCGAGGGCACGGGCCGAGCAATGCTACGTCTGTTCGTAAAAAATCCATACTCAATGCAGTTTTTGACATTTTGTAATGAAATAAAACAAAAAGACTGGACAGGCATTTGATGGTACTATTGTGCAGAATATGAAATATTAATACAGGCCCTTTAAAAACAATGGACAATTTTCCGAAAATTAAAATAAATTATTATAAAATTTTAAATTAAAATTTTTGAATGTCGGAACCAAATGCGCGCACTTTTTTTCAGATATATTTTCCATATGGTGCCAATATTGAACTAACAAGTACCAAATGTTTACATGTGTCACATATTCAATCATCTAGGACAGCAGAGAAATGAAGCTATGGCGATGTAAAACAACACTATGGATATTTATGTTAAGATGTTTCGTGCATTGTCGGGTCACCAGTCACGAGTCACATTGTCTGCATGCACGACCAACACTAGCAATGTGCCAATCTCCTCATGTACCGAGTGTTACCCTAAATAGGTAAAAAAAAAAAAAAATTCTTTAATATGGCGGTACATGTAATTTTTTTATACATTCTATGCTGCTTTAACTGGGTGTCGGCATGTTTAGTCCCGCAGATATACCACCAAGACTAGACTCCAAACCCACAACATTAGCAGTGGTGTGGCAACACAGGCAAATGCATTTGCTAATATGACCTGTGTGCATGCAGCTATGCATGTGTATTGCAGACTAACAAACACAGCTTGCCCATGCAGCAGGGGAGATAACCACTGCAGGTGAAGTGTATTACTATTGCAGGAGTTGATGTTTCAGAGACCAATTTGCTGCACAGGTGTGGCAGTCTAATCTGGGTCTACACTATTGGGTACAACAACAATTCTGGCACTTGATATTTCTGCATAGCAAAAATTGTAGACCCCTGCTGACGATTTGACCAAGGTATACCTGCATGATAACCCGGAATGATAGATGCGACTGTATCTTGCTACGGCCGACGACCACTCCAAATGTGCTCCGGACTCCGTCGTTTGCGCTGGCGATGAAACCGACACTGGGCGGGCGGGCACGTTCGAAGTTCCTAGGTTTTTTCCCAAATCAGCTGCCACCACTGCAAATGAATGAAAGCGACAGTCAGCTGATGAGAGATATACTTAAAATGAGGCTGAGCCGATCAGCATTCAACATGACACGAGACGGCTTATACAACGTAGAAGAATGAAGCATTCGACCGATCATGTGGAGTAAAACCTGCCGAAAAATGTAAACTATTCGCGGAATTTTCACAGCGAGGGTATCATGAACAATACTGAACTATAACTTGTGGCATTGCAGACTCTATACGACAAAAGCGGAGTCGCATATCGGGAAGGGCGCTCGACTTCTCTGCACCTGCAAACACTGCATTGAAAACCCGTCTGAAAACAACACCAGAGTACAACTTTCAACAGAGACTATAGTAAGCGGCCAAAGAAGTATTCGAAGGCGTCATCTGAAAAGAGGCTACGTGAAGAAGGCACATTTCCAGTACAAGCAAGATGGGAGGATCTCGGACTACAGGAATGCCAACTAGACAATGTGGATCACAGCTACTCTAAAGGGACAGACGTTGACCACAGGACGAGGGATAGATGCCGCAACATCAAGGAGATGCTTAAAGGGGATCCCATGACTGCGAGACGGGGTATTCCTTGCTGCATGGCTGACAGTATTATCTGCCTTGTAATTAGTACTGACAATGGAGACACTGTCAGTTAGGTAGCGGGTTATTTGTTTGCGAGGCAGTGGCTGTGTGGTTTTAACAAACAATCGCCAGTCATTATCAGCAGACGATTACCCATACCCAAATGCTGCAAATGGGGATCCACAAACTGAATATAACATTGAATGTCAGTAACAAGGAGGGCATTATGGAATTTGCAACCGCCAGTGTAGATCCAGATGAGCTTGCACTATTTCACCGAGTATATATAGAAGTGGCGTGTTTCGACGACCAAAGTAGATTAACCAAAACTTTTGCTGGGTCTGCACTGGTTGCAAACTCAAATAAGGTACCTTTTCTACAATTGCATGTACAATGATCACTGCATGCTGTCTGTTTTTGCATGCCGGTTTACACATGAAAGCAATGGAAAACATTGTTGATTACTTATCTACTTACTACAACATCAAATTTTACCAGGCAGTCCGATAGGCGCCATGGCCGACACAACAGCCATTCTGGAACACAAAATTTTCTGCTTTATTATTTGTGGCCCAGAGTCTCAAGGCTGAGATGTTTCTACATTAATTCAAAGTTTATTACCACAATCTACAGTTGCAGCCACATGATCGACCCTGTGCAGCCATTTATTACCACTCTGTGGAAAACATTTTTATTATGCCACACGCCCGTCTCGGGGTCACGGTATGAAAATACACCATAGCGACCCTTCTTCCATAATGGGCCCTGTCCAATAGCTGGCAGGTACCATTTTCGGCTACTACAAACTGTTCACAGCAATTTTTTTCATTCACTACCTAAACAAAAGGCATCCATCTTGATGATGTAACTGGAAAATGTAACATGCCCAGCTGTCAATCAGTGTTCTAGAACAACATTGAAACATTGCAAATTTTCTGCAAAAAATAAAAAAATGCAACAATCCTGCAATAAAATGCATTTAAAATGATGAAAACAGAAACAAATACTGTTAATACACTGCCTCTACTTCGTTAAGGCCCTACAGACTAACTGC
This sequence comes from Conchocele bisecta, assembly GCA_029237695.1. Taxonomy (NCBI): domain Eukaryota; kingdom Metazoa; phylum Mollusca; class Bivalvia; order Lucinida; family Thyasiridae; genus Conchocele; species Conchocele bisecta. The sequence goes on from JAQRGA010001792.1 coordinate 9,266, forward strand.
TGAAATTTTATTTCATCTGGCTGCAGAACTTTTTTGTCAATGTTGATTTTGCTGTCAAACATGGCTGCTCTGACAGGCCTAAACACACAGATAGAACTGTTATATAGCATATAGCGTTTAGGGGGGTCATTTCACTCACCCGCCTGTAAAAGCATAAACATTGAATCACACATTGAGTTACAATGTCTTTGACGACTGGATCATGCCGTCTTCTCCCCAACAAATTGTCAACACCCGGTGGGACCATTTCGTTTTTTCTGACAGGAAAGGAACATGACACGGGGTCAAAAATCATCACGTCCCCACAACAGACGCAGAGCCAGCATCACACTTCATTTACATGTGTCCTGCCACACAAAATAATCCATTCCAAACTGCAGATATTGGCTGTGTACTAGAGCCCCTGTGTAAACACTGTCTCCACATGCATTAATAAACCACATCAGTGCACCCGAACCTGCCTCAAGCACCTGCCCAAACACAAACATATGTATTTTTCTCCGGTACTATTTTTTGAGGGTACCGACCCGGAAGCAGTCTATCTGTGTACTGAGGTCTGTCAGAATGGGCAACAAAATGTGAAAAAAAAAATAATATAAGCTCAGAACATATCAAGTAGCCAGTTTTGCAATGAGAACCAAGTGGCTTTTATGAAATCTGCCACTCTGCGACTAAAATAGTGCACACACGAATCAAATGATGTAAAATCCGCATTCTCATGTTCGCGAGGGCACGGCCGAGGCAATGCTACGTCTGTTCGTAAAAAATTCCATATCTCATCGCCATTTTTTGACATTTTGTAATGAAATAAAAAGGACTGGACAGGCATTTGATGGTACTATTGTGCAGGAATGTGAAATATTAATACAGGCCTTTAAAAACAATGGACAATTTCCGAAAATTAAATAAATTATTAAATTTTTAAAATTAAAAGATTTTGAAATGTCGGAACCAAATGCCGAGCACTTTTTTTCAGATATATTTTTTCCATATGGTGCCAATATTGAACTAACAAGTACCAAATGTTACATGTGTCCACAAATATTCAATCATCTAGGACAGCAGAGAATGAAGCTATGGCGGGATGTAAAACAACACTATGGATATTTTAGTATATGTTTCGTGCATTGTCGGGTCACCAGTCACGAGTCACATTGTCTGCATGCACGACCCAACACTAGCTATGTGCCAATCTGCCTCATGTACCGAGTGTTTAACCCTAAATAGGTAAAAAAAAAATAATTCTAATATGGCGTACATGTATTTTTTTTACTTTCTATGCTGCTTTAAACTGGGTGTTCGGCAATGTTTGTCCGCAGATATACCACCAAGACTAGACTCAAACCCACAACATAGCAGTGGTGTGGCAAACACAGGCAAAATGCTTTGCTAATCTGACCTGTGTGCATGCAGCTATTGCATGTGTAATGCAGACTACAAAACACAGCTTACCCATGCAGCAGGGGAGATAACCACTGCAGTGAAGTGTATTACTATTGCAGGAGTTGATGTTTTCAGAGACCATTTGCTGCACAGGTGTGCAGTCTAATCTGGGTCTACACTAATTTGGGTACAAAACAACATTCTTGGGCACTTGATATTTTCTGCATACAAAACATTTGTAGACCCTGCTGACGATTTTGACCAAGGTAGATACCTGCATGATAACCCCGGATGATAGATGCGACTGTAATCTTGCTACGCCGACGACCACTCCAAATGTGCTCCGGACTCCGTACGTTTGCGCTGGCGATGAAACCGACAACTCTGGCGGGGCGGGCACGTTTTCGAAGTTCCTGGGCCCAAATCAGCTGCACCACCCTGCAAATGAAGAAAAGCGACAGTCATCTGATGAGAGATATACTTAAAAATGAGGCTGAGCGATCAAGGGCATTCAACATGACACGATACGGCTTATCTACGTAGAAGAATGAAGCATTCGACCTCCGATCATGTGGAGTAAACCAGCCGAAAAATGTAAACT
>JAQRGA010000018.1:0-26080 GCA_029237695.1 Conchocele bisecta
ATATTAATCAATGAATTGCTGATTTCCAGGGCCATCTGACCTGTTCCCATTGGTCAGAAATTGGTAAATACGAATCGAGGGTATGTTGTTTTATTCTTGACAGACACTTATGAAACAACAACAGACCATTTAATGGGAGTTTCAAACTATAACTTATTCCAGAGAAAAACGTATTGATTAGTAAATCTGGGGTTTGCACCATGACAGTACATTTTCCTTTGGATGATGATTGATAAAAGAAAAAATGCAACTTTTACAGTCTCTACTTATTCCGCAAGAGACGTTTGCACGGCATGGTCCGAAAGTGGAAATTTTACCTGAGAATAATTTGACTAATCTTTAAAGAGGCTGCACAGAAGATAGTTCACATTCCTAGCGTAGGTAAGGACAAACACTAAACAGAGCAAGCATATTATGTGTTTATTTAAAAGATTCTAGCGTGTTCTTGCCCCAACAAATGTCGAACATCATTATTTGCTGTCTGTGCCCACAATATTTGGAAATATTGCATTTAAATGCATGCTGATTTCGAGGCCCAGGTTAAATTTTCATAAGGTAATAAGCTTAGATTATAATGGTTGTTTCGAGTTCGAATATGGTTAGTTAACAGCGCATGGGTGAAATTTTTAGGGGGCCCGGAAATCTGTCCGAGCCTGCTAGGCGAAGACGTAATTTAACGGCCGCCCTTAGAAATTCCCCACCCCCGCAGCGCTGATTAACTAACCATATTCAACGAGACGACATTATCTAACTAAATTTTATTGGACAACGGATTTACGTCCAGAAAGCCTGAGATAAAATTAAAATTATATTTTTGTCGAATTTAATTTTTGTAAGTTTAATACAAATACTATAGTTACACAAATTTAAATTCCAGCCATTCCCCCCCCCCTCCTTGGGTACCCCCTTTTACTTTTTTTTACATTTGCCGCAGACAATGTCCTCAATAACCCTGTGGTCAGCGTGACCAGTTAAAAGTGACAAAAACAAAATAGCAGGCGTCTGTTACTCTGGATTCACCAAACTCTTTACCAGGAAGCTGGATTACTACGTTTGTATGTAATCCAGTGTATAACCAAACCAAAACAGTCATGCACAAACCTGCGCTGCATTTCATCAGTGGACTAACGATGTTTCGTGGTTATATAAACAAATTATTATCACTACCACGAAGCTGTTAGTGTTATTGACATTTTTCATAGCAACTAATTAATTAATAGTAATTTTGTTTTTTGTATTTTTCGTACAACACAGCGCCATGAAAAACTGTTTCATATTCGGGGTATCGATCCGAAAGGTCGCCCCAGTCACTTGTAAGCCTGTCAATCATGACTTGGGTCATGTCATCAGGGCATGAACTGGTTAAAGTTACGCACCGGTATTTGCTCTTACGTTTAATTGGACGGCTGATATTTTTTCGCATGCGCAGGTTATCCTGACATGTAGAATAGGCGTTAATTCGCAAGCATATGGCCTAAAACACACAGATAGAAACTGTATATTAAAACATATAGCGGTTTTAGGGGTCATTTCACTTCACCGCCCGGTAGAAAAAGCATAAAACATTGGACAATCACACATTGAGTTTAACAAATGTCTTTGAACGAGTCTGGATCAAGCCGTCCATTCTTCACCCAACTTGTAACAAAACCCGGTTGACCATTTTCGTTTTTCTGACAGGAAAGGAAACAATGATCAGCTGGGTCCTAAAAAAATCATCACGTCACAAACCAGACGCAGAGCCGCAATCACACTTTCATTTTACAATGTGTCCTGTTGCCACACAAAATAAAATAAATCCATTTCCAAACCTGCAAATCTTGGCTTGTGTACTAGAGCCCCTGTGTAAACACTTTCTCCACCAAATGCCATTAAATAAACCATCATAGTGCACCCGAACCTGCCTCAAAGACACCTGCAACAACACCAAACATATGCCATTTTTTATCCGGACTTTTTTTTAGGAGGTACCGTACCCGGAAAGGCAAGTCTTGTCTGTTGAACTGAGGTCATTATAACAACACACGCTTAGGAACAGTGTGATCTACCGTGAATTAACAAACACAGGGGGAAGGTGGGCCATGACAGGTCCAGACAGTGAATCTCCGGCAGTTAGCACACCCTTGCGGGAGATCCAAAGATTTCGCCGCCATCCGTACAATTAAATTTGAAATTTAACTGGTCATTAGCCCCTTACCAACACCACACAATTTAAATGTTTTCTGCATCTCTCAATTTAACCACTTACGTAAACCAAACTTTCATAAGTTGGAATCACTCAGACAAAAAACTATTTTATTAATAATGTGCCGCAGTAATTCGATAACTCATTACTACATGCGCAATATAAGTCATGACCTCGCATGACCGGAATACAGGAAACATGTAAAATACGAAGTGAAGAAAACAGCACAGTGCTAATGCAGTTGCAAATTCACGTGCATCATAGCAGACAGTTTTGAAAATTGCCCAGTGTGATTAGAAATAATATCAATTAATAAAGATCTTCATTCATTGATACTCGTTATAAATTGCAAAGCAGATTTGGAAATTTATGCGGGTAGTTGATGTCGAAAATTTAATTGATATTTTGCACATTTTAACCAGAATCGCATGAACACGTTATGCAAAAAGAAAAATCGTTATTAGGAAATAAAAAAAAATAATAAAGAAAGGAAAAATTAAAAACAAAATTACACTCTTGTTCTTAATTTGAAGTCTACGAACGACATACCATTGAACAAACGCATTGAAACGAGGAACCACAACGCCTTAGACCACTGGCGCTAGTGAGTTCCCTCGAATCAAGTGTCGGTGAAAGTAATTACAACTTAAAGCATACATGCCCGTCCATAGAAGCCGGGTACCACTGTTGAACGTTACCCAAACAATTTCGTGACATGAGCCATATCGTAATTAAACAAACAACGATTTACAACTGGCCTACATATTAAAAATGCGCCCACAACGGAAATTTATTACAGCATCGTAGTTTGCTGTGAGGCAATGCCTGTAGTTTAGGTGAAACTTTATGATACACGTGGATAAACCAAAGAAAATTGGTCCAAAATCTAAATATTTTCAAACATCTGTGTCACACCCAGTGCGTTGTTTTCGATCTAAAGTGAATGGCATTTTATTTTTTAATGTAATCAAAAAGTAACGGGAACGAATCCGGAAAAAGGAGCGTAACGATAAATCGGTCTACTAATCAGTTTTGATCAACATTGCTGGATTCAAGCCAAAAATTAGCATACGATTTCCATTAAATTGATTTCGTAGCTGAATGAACATTGTGATTCTTCCATCCAGAAGTATTGGACGCCAGTGGTGCAATGGCTACCGTGCAGGTCTTGTCTACTCCTTTATTAAATTCGAGCGATATTTGAGTTCGAAATCCCCCGTCAGGAATTTTTTTAAATAAATTTTTTAAAATTTTACTAAATTCGTGACAATTTCTACAGATTAGAGTATTCAATCATTTCTGTGTTGCGACCCAAATGTAGGCCATAAGATCATGTGTGCGCATCGTAAACAGTATGATTTTTATTTACGCATATTGCTTGCCATTCAGGTTTGGAAGACACTATTCAGAATAAAACTAACTTTAGTAAAACCAGTTGTATTACGGCGCTTAGTATATGGTTCGAATTTCAGCCTGGAAAGGTCACACAAAATAAAAATAGGATATTTGAATATCCAGCTTCGTACAATGGCACCCGGTGAAATATATAAATATTTAAACTTTGTGCTGATTAAAATTCACATTGATTGTTGAATTAAATTATTATTTTCTACTTGATATTTGATTTTAATACAGAGGTGTACATCGTATTAATCAATGAATGCTGATTCAAGGCCATCTGAACCTGTTCCCATTGGTTAGAAAGTGGTAAATAACGAATCGAGGGTAATGTTTGTGACAGACACCTAAAATGAAAAACTAAACAGGACATTTAATGGGAGTTGAAAACTTATAACTTATTCCAGAGAAAAACGTATTGATAGGAATGGGTTTGCACCATGACAGTACATTTTCCTTTGGATGATTGATTTGAGACAAAAAATATGCAACTTTCAGTCTTCCTACTTCCGCAAGTGACGTGGCACGGCATGGTCCGGAAAGGGGAAATTTCACCTGAGAAATTTGATAATCTTAAATGAGGCTGCATCACAGAGATTAGGTTCACAAATCTTCCTGCATAGGCAAGTAAGAAAACACTACCAGGAGCATGCAATATTTGTGTTTTATTTAAAATGCTTCCTAAGCGTTGTCTTGTTCCCACAAATGTCGAGAACACATTTTGCTGTCTGCCCACACTATTTGGAAATAGTTGCATTTAAATGCATGCTGTTCGACGGCCGTATTTAAATTTTATAACGTATAAGTTAGAATAATGTGGTTCGAGTCGAATAAAATGGTTAGTTTTAACAAAAGAGCATGGGTGGGGGAAATTTTAGGGGGCCGGGAAATCGTTCCGAGCCGCTAGGCGAGAACTAATTTCTGGCCGCCTTAAATTCCCCCAACGGCGCTGTTAACTAACCATAATTCAACGAGACGACATTATCTAACTAATTTATTGCAAACACGGATACGTCGAAAGCCTGAGATAAATAAAATTATAATATTTTCGTCGAATTTATTGTAAGTTTAATACAAATAACTTATAAAGTTACACAATTTAATTAATTCCCAGCCATTCCCTCTTGGGTACCCCACATTTTATTTACATTTGCCGCAGGACATGTCCCTAATTACCCTGTCGGTCACTGTGACCCAGTTAAATGTGACAAAAAATATAGCAGGCGATATCTGTTAATTTCCTGGTTTCACAATACCTTACAGAAGCTGGATTACTTACGTTTGGGTATGTAATCAGTGGTATTACCAACCAACCAGCATGCACACCTGCGCTGATTTATCAGTGACTAACGGATGTTCCGTGGTTATATAACAAATTATATCACTACACGAGATGTTAGTTGTTATTGACAATTTTCATTCAAAGCACTAATTAATAGTATTATTTTTTTTGTAATTTTCGTAACACAGCGCCATTGAAAAACTTCATATTTTTCGGGGGTATCGATCCTGAAATATCGCCCAGTCTCTATCTTTTAGCCTGTCAATCATGAATGGGTCATGTCATCAGGGCATGACTGGTTAAAGGTTACGACGCACCGGTTAAATTGCTCTTACTTACTTTGATTGCTGATATTTTCGCGATGCGCAGGTTATCCTGACAATGTAGAATTAGGCGTTTAATCACAAGCATATGGCCTAAACAAAACACAGATAGAACAGTATTTATTAAACATATAGCGTTTTAGGGGTCATTTCACTCACGCCCCTGTAAAAGCATAAACATTGGAAATCACACATTTGAGTTACAATTGTTCTTTGACGAACTGGATCATGCCGTTCTTTCTCACCAAACATTGTCAGACACCCGTTGACCATTTCCGTTTTTCTGACAGGTAAAGGGAAACATGACAGCGGTTGGACAAAAAATTCATCGCACGTCACAACAGACGCAGAGCCGCATCACACTTTTTCATTTACATGTTTTGTCCCTTGCCACACAAAATAATCCATTCACCAAACTGCAAATCTTTGGCTGTGTACTAGAAGCCCATGTGTAAACACTGTATCCACATGCATTTAAATAAACCACATCAGTGCACCCGAAACCTGCCTCAAAGCACCCTGCAACACAACAAAAAATATGCATTTTTTCTCCGGACTAATTTTTTTAGGGTTTACCGACTCCCGGAATAAGCAGTCTATCTGTGTGTACTGAGGGTCCATATAACAACACGCCTTAGACAGTGTAAATCTCCGTGAATTAAACACACGGGGGAGGAAGTGGGGCCGAACAGGTCCAGACCAGTGATCTCCCGGCAGTTAGACAAACTGCGGAGATCAAAGGTATTTTCGCCGCATCCGTTGCAATAATTTTGAAATTAACTGGTCACTGCCCCCCTTACCACCAACACATTCAAATGTTTTCTACCATTCTCTCAATTTAAGCAAACATTAACGTAACAAAACTTCATAAGTGGATCACTCCAAGACAAAACACTTTCTTCAATAAATGTGCCGCAGTTAATCATACTCATTACTACATGCGCAATATAAGTCCATGACCTCGCATGACCGGGATTAGGGAACATTGTAAAATACGAAAAAGTGAATGAAAATCAGCACGTGCAATGCCAGTTTGCAATCACGGTGCACATAAAGCTGACAAGTTGAAAAATGCTCCCAGTGTGATAGAACAAATATCAATTAATTAATAAAGATCTTCATTCATTGATACTCGTATAACTTGCAAAGCAGATTTGGAATAATTTATGGGTAGTTGATGTCCGAAATAATTGATTATTTTGCACATTAACCAGATCGAGTCTATGAACACGTTTATGCAAAAAAGAAAAATAGTTATTAGGAAATAAAAAAAAATAATAAAAGGGAAACTTAAATATTAAAATTAAAAATTTTTACACCTTCTTTGCTTTTTCAAATTTGAAGCATACGGACGACATTACCATTGCACACGTTTGAAACGAGGAACACAACGCCAGTAGGACCACTGCGCTTAAGTGAGTCCTGAATGGCAAAGTGTTAGTGAAAGTATTCAACTTAAAGCATTACAATGCCCGTCCATGAAGCCGATTGGTACCACTGTTAGAAACGGTACCCAATTAAACAAATTCGTGGTCTGAGCCATATCGTAAATAAAGAAACCCGATTTTAACAACTGGCCATATTTATAAAAATGCCGGCCCACAACTGGAAATTTTATACAGCATCGTAGTTTTTCTGTGAGCAATGGCCTGTAAGATTAGGTTGAAACTTAAATTATGATTACAAGTGGATAAATCCAAAGATGTCCCAAAATAAATATTTTCAAACTCTGTTGTCACCCAGTGCGTTGTTTTCGATCTAAAGTGTAATGGGCAATTTTTATAATGTAACAAAAAAGTACGGGAAACGAATCGAAAGGGGAAAAGGGCGAACGTTATTACGGCCTACTAATCAGTTTTGATCACATGGTGGCTGGATTCAAGCCAAAATTAGCCAGATTTTCAATAATTGTTTTCGTAAGTTTGAAATGACCATTGTTGATCTTCCACAGGAGTATTTAGACGACGTGGTTGCAATGGCTCCGAGGCAGGTTCTTGTCCTGCTTCCCTTAATTCGAGAGTATATGAGTTTCGAATCCCCCGTCAGACAATTTTATTTTTTTCAAAATTTTTTAAAATTGTTGTCAATTTTTATAACAGATTCCGAGTATTCATTTCATCTTTCTGTTTGCGACCAATGTAGCATAAAGATCAGGTGTGCGCATCCATCGAAAACAGTTTAGCTTTTTATTTACAGCATATTGCTTGCCATTCAGTTTGGAAGACACAATTCAGAATAAAAACATAACTTTAGTTAAACACTTGTATTTACGGCGCATTGTTATATGTTCGGAATTTCAGCCTGGACAAGGGTCACACCAAAAATAGGATATTTGAATAATCCAGCTTCGTACAATGGCACCGGTGGAAATAATTTATAAATATTAAACTTTGTGCTGATTACAAAATTCACATTGGATTGTTGGAATTAAATTATTTTCTAACTTGATATTTGATTGTTTTTAATCAGAAGTGTTAACATCGTATTAATACAATGAATGCTGGATTCCCAAGGGCCATTCTGAACCTGTTTCCCATTGGTTCAGAAATTGGTAAATACGAATCGAGGGTATGTTGTGACAGACAACTAATGAAAACCTAACAGAACATTTATGGGAGGTTTGAAACTATAAACTTATTCAGAGAAAACGTAATTTGATATGGAATGGGTGGTTTTGCACACCATGGACAGTAACATTTTCCTTTGGGATGATGATTGAGAAATTATGCAAACTTTCAGTCTCTACTTCCGCAAGTGACGTTGGCACGGCAATGGCTCCAGAAAGTGGAAATTTTCACCTGAGGAATTTGATAAATCTTAAAGAGGGACTGGCACAAGAGATAGTTCACATTCCATGCAATAGGTAAGAAATAAACACTAATCAGAGCAGCTTAATATTTGTTTGTGTTTATTTAAAAGCTTCTAAGGCGTTTCCTTGCCCCAAATTGTCCCCGAACACATGTCGAAAAACTAACCGATTTTGCTGTCCTGCCCACCCATTATTTGGAATATTTGCATTAAATGCATGCCTGTTCGAGGCCGTTAAATTTCATAAGTATAAGGTTAGATAATGTGTTCGGAGTCGAAATAATGGTTAGTTAACAAAGCGGCATGGGGGAAATAAAATTTAGGGGGCCTGGAAAATCGTCGAGCCGCTAGGCGAGACGTATTTCGGCCGCCTTAAAATTCCCCCACGACGCTGTTAACTAACCTTATTGATAATTTCAACGAGACGACATTTATCTAACTAATTTAATTGCACGGATAACGTCGACAAAGCCTGAAGACAAAATTAATATATTTTGTTCGAAGTTTATTTGTAAGTTTAATACAAATACTATAGTTACAACAATTTAATTTCCAGCCATTCCTTCCTTTGGGTACCCCACTTTTATTTACATTTCCGCAGGAACATGTCCTCAATACCCTGTTGGTTCACGTGGACCAGGTTAAAAGTGACAAAAATAAAAATATTGCAGGCATGCATCCTGTTTATTCTGGTTTCACAATCTTACCGAATGCTGGATTACTACGTTTGTAATGTAACTCAGTGTATAAACCAAACACAGCATCGTCACACTCCTGCGCTGCTTATCAGGTGACTACCGAAAAAAAAATGTTCGAGGTTCTATAACAATTAATAATCACCTACACGAGCTGTTAGTTGTTTATTAGACATTTTCATAGCACTAATTGAATTAGTATTTTTTTTGTTTTTTTTATTTTCGTAACACAGCGGCTTCCAACGCGCCATAAACTTCATATTCTGGGGTATCGGATCCGAAAAGTTCGCCCCAGTCACATTGTAAGCCTGTCAATCATCGAATGGGGGTCATGTCATCAGGGCATGACTGGTTAAAGGTTACGCACCGGTATTGCTCTTACTTAATTGGATTGCTGATATTTTTCGCATGCGCTCAGGTTATTTCCTGAACATGTAAGAATAGGCGTTAATCATCAAGCATAAATGGCCTAAACAACACAAGATTTAGAACTGTATATTAAACATATAGCGTTTAGGGGTCATTTCACTCACCACCGCCTGTAAAAGCATAAACATTGGAATCACACATTGGATAGTTAACAATGTCTTTGGACGACCTGAGATCATGCCGGTCCATTCTCACCTAACTTTTGTCAACCACCCCGTTTGACCATTTAGTTTTTCTGACAGGAAAGGAAAACATGACAGCTGGGGTCAAAAATCCAAAATCATTCCCCCCCGTCACAAACAGACGCAGAGCCGCAATCACACCTTCATTTTACATGTGTCCTGCCACACAAAACAAAAAAATCCATTCCAAACAGCAAATCTTGGGCTGTGTACTAGAGCCCCCTATGTAAACACTGTCTCCACATGCATTAATAAACCACATCAGAGCACCCGAACCAGCCCTCAAAGCACCTGCAACAACAAAAACATAAATGCATTTTTATCCGGTGGACTATTTTTTTAAGGGTACCGACCCGGTAAGCAGGTCTATCTTTGGTATAATGAGGTACATAACAAAAAACACGCTTGAACAGTGGGTAAGCTCCGTGAATTAACACACGGTGGGGAAGTGGGCCCAGACAGGGTCCACCAACAGTGATCTCCGGCAGTTTAGCACACTTGCGGAGATCCAAAGGTATTTTCCGCCGCAATCCGTGCATAAAAATTTGAAAATTAACTGGTTCACTGCCACCCCCCTTTCCACCACCTACATTCAAATGTTTTTCTGCATCTTCTCAATTTTAAGCAACATTACGTACAACAAAACTTACAATAATGTGGATCACTCAGACAAAAACTCTTTTTCTTAAATATGTGCCGCAGTAAATCATACGCATTACTACATGCGCAATATAAGTCATGACCTCGCATGAACCAGGAAAATAGGTAACAAAATAGTAAAATACGAAGTGATGAAAACAGCACGTGCAATGCCGAGTTGCAAAATCACGTGCACATAGCTGACAGTTGAAAATGCCCAGTGTGACGAAGAAATAATCAATTAATAAATGATCTTTCCATCATTGATACTCGTAAATAACTTGCAAAGCAGAGATATGTTTGGAATTTTATGGGTAGTTGAATGTCGAAATAATTGATATTTTAGCAACATACCAGAATCGCATGAACACGTTTAAGTAAAAGAAAAAAAAAATCTGTATTAGGAAAATAAAAAAAATAATAAAAAGGGAAAATTTTAAAAATTACAACTCGTGTTTCTAATCTTTGGAACTACGTAACGACATTACCAGTTTGCACACGTTGAACGAGGAACAACCAACGCCTTTAGAACCACTGCGCTTAGTGGAGTCCTGAATGAAAGTGTTGGTTTGGGAAAGTATTCAAAACTTGAAAGCATACATGCCCGTCAATTGAAGCCGGGTACCACTGTTGAAACTACCCAACAAACAATTCGTTGTCCTGAGCCATATATCGTAATAAAGGACCGATTTACAACTGGCCATTTTATAAAATTGAGCCCACAACGGGAATTTTATACACAGGCATCGTAGTTTCTGTGAGCAATGGCCTGTAGTTAATGTTTTTTGGTGAAACTTTAATGATACACGTGGATAAATCCCAAAAGATGTCCAAATAAAAAAAAATATTTTCAAACTCTGTGTCACTCCCAGTGCGTTTGTTTTCGATCTAAAGTGAATGGGCATTTTTATAATTGTAACAAAATGTACGGGAACGAATCGTAAAAGGGCGAACGTTTTATACGGCTACTAATCACATTTTGAATCACAATGTGCTGGATTCATAAGCCAAAATTACACAAATTTCAATAATTGTTTTCGTATCTGAAATGACCATAATTGATGATATTCCACAGGAGTATTGGACGCCCGTGGTGCAATGGCTCCCTGTGCAGGTCTTTTTTGTCCTGCACCTTGAATTCGAGCCGATATATGAGTTCCGAAATCCCCCGATCCGTAGAATTTTTTTTTTTTTCAAAATTTTTATAAATTGTGTCAATTTCTACAGATTCGAGTATTCAAATTTTCATTTATGTTGGGCGACCAATGTAGCACAAGTATCAGTCAGCGCCATCGAAAAACAGTATGCCTTTTTATTTTTTTTTACGCATATTCGCTTGCCCAATTCAGTTTGGAGACCAAACTATTCAGGAAATAAAAGCTTAACTTTAGTTAAACATCATTTGTATTAACGGGGGCTGCTTGTATATGTTTCGGTTCGGAATTTCAATCAGCCTCGGAATGGTCAACGCAACAACAAAAATTAGGATATTTTTGAAATAATCCATCAGCCGTTCGTACAAATGTGGCAACCAAAAAGGTTAAAAAAGACCGGTGAAAATTATAAATAAATAAACTTAAACTTTGTTGCTGAATTAACATTCCACATTGATTTGTTGAATTAGATTTTTTTTTTTTTTTTCCATCTTTTCTAACTTTGATATTTGGATATTTTAACTTCAGAGTGTAACGCATTCGTAATTAAACAATCAAATGAATCGATGATTCCAAATGGCCAACTGATCCTGATCCCTGACCCAATTGGTTAACGCCCAATTGGTAAACCAAACCGCAATCGAGGTACGTTAGATGACAGACACTAACTGAAAAACAACAGACATTTATGGGAGTTTGAACAAACTATCAAACTTATTCCAGAGAAAACCGTATTTTTGAAAGGACAATAGGGGTTTTGCACCATGACAGTACATTTTTACCTTTGGATGCATGATTTGAGAAAATATGCAACTTTCAGTCTCTACTTCCCGCATAAGTGACGTGGCCACGGCATATGGTTACCGAAAGTGGAAATAAAATTTCAACGCCTGAGAAATTTGAGAAAATCTTAAAGAAAGAGGCTGCATTCACTCAAGATAGTTCACAATTCCTGCATAGGTAAGAAACCACTAACAGCAGCAGCTTAATTTGTTTGTTTATTTAACAAAAGCTTCTAGCGATGTCGTTGCCCCACAAATGTTCGAACAACATTTGCTGTCTGCCCACTATATTTAGGCATAAATTGCATTAAACTGCATGCTTGTTCGAGGCCGTTTACAAATTAATAAGATATAAGTTAGTAAATCATCTGTTTTCGAGTACGGAATATGGTTAAGTTTAACACGGTCATGGGGGAAATTAAAATTTAGCGGGGCCGGAAATCGTCGAGCCGCTAGGCGAGACGTTAATTTCGGCCGCCTTACCTTAAATTCCCCACCCCCCACGCGCGCTGTTAACTAACCATCATTTCACAACGAGAACGACCATTAATCTAACTAATTTATTGCACGGATTAAACGTCGAAAGCCTGTGATAGAATTAAAATTAAATATTTTATCGAATTGTTTAATTGTAAGTTTTTAATACAAATACTATAGTTACCAACAATTTTAACTTCCAGCCAGCCAATTTCCCTTCCCTTGGGTTACCCCACTTTTTATTTACATTTCCGCAGACATGTTCCATCAATAACCCTGTGGTCACCGTGACCAGATTTAAAAGTGACAAAAAACAAAAGAAGCAAGGGACGTCGGTTAAATCTGGTTCACAATCTTACCGAAGCTGGATTACTACGTTTGTATGTAATCAGTGTAGAACCAACACAGCATGCACCCACCTGCGCTGCTTTATCAGTGACTAACGATGTTCGTGGTTATATAAACAATTATAATCACTCCCACGAGCTAGTTAGTTGTTATTGACATTTTCATTATAGCCACTTAATTAATATATTTTTTTTTTGATTTATTTTCGTAACACAAGCGCCATGAAAACTTCATATTACGGGGTATCGATTCCGAAAGTCGCCCCAGTCCAACATTGGTTAGCCTGTCAACTCATGAATGGGTCATTGTTCATCAGGGCATTTGACTGGTTCAACGGTTATTACGCACCCGGTATTGCTCTACTTAATTGATTGCTGATATTTTCGGCATGCGCAGGGTTATCCCTTGACATGTAGAAATAAGGCGTTAATCTCAAGCATATGGACCTAAATCACACAGATAGAACTGTATATTAAACAAAATATAGCGTTTATCGGGGTCATTTCAACTCACCGCCTTGTAAAAGCATTAAACATTGGAATCAACACATTGAGGTTACAATGTCTTTGACGACTGGATCATGCCGTCTTCTTTCCACCAACTTGGTCAGAACACCCAGTTGACCATTTCGTTTTTTCTGGACAGGAAAGGGAAACATGACAGCTGGGGTCAAAAATCATCACGTCACAACAGACCGCAGAAGCCGCATCACACTCTTCATTTACATGTTTGTCCAGCCACACAAAAATAATCCCATTCCAAACTGCAAATCTTGGCTGTGTACTAGAGCCCCTGTGGATAAACACTGTCTCCACCATGCATTAATAAAACACATCAGTGCAAACCCGAACCATGCCTCAACCCAAAGCCACCTGCAACCACAAACATATGCATATTTTTGCATTTTCACCGGACTATTTTTTTAGGGGGTTACCGACGCCCGGAAGCAGTCCTGTCTGTGTTACGAGGTTCATAATAAACAACAAACGCTAGTACAGTGTATCTCCCCGTGAATTTAACACAACGGGGGGAAGTGGACCAGGACAGGTCCAGACAGTGGATCTCCGGCAGTTAGCACACTGAGGAGATCTAGAAAGGAATTTCGCCCGCATCCGTTTGCCAATAATTTGAAATTAACTTGGTTCACTACAGTGAACCGCAACCCCTGCCCCTACCACCCACCACCACAATTAAATGTTTTCCTGCATCTCACAATTTTAAGCAACTTACGTAACAAAATCTTCATAAGTGGATCACTCAGGACCAACAAAAACTCATTTCTTTTTTAATATGTGCCGCAAGCATAATCAATACTTCATTACTAACATCGGCAATATAAGTCATTGACCACGCATGAACCGGAAAGGAACAAATGTTAAATACGTAAAAGTGATTGAAAAACAGCACGAGCAATGCAGTTGCAATCACGTGCACAATAGCTGACAGTTGAAAAATGCCCCAGTGTGATAGAAACTATCAATTAACCTAAGGATCTTCATTCATTGATAACTCGAATAAACTTTGCAAAGCAGATTTGGAATTTTAATGGGTAAGTTGATGTCGAAAATAATTGATTATTTTGCACATTACCAGATCGCATGAACACGTTTTATGTAAAAAGAAAAAGGAAAAAATCGTTATTAGGAAATTAAAAAAAAATAATTAAAAGGAATAAAATTAAAAATTATACCACTCCTTGTTCTAATTTGAAACTACGGAACGACCATAACCATTAGCATACGTTAGAACGAGGAACCCACAACGCCTTAGAACCACATGCGCTATTGAGGGTCCATGAATGAAAAGTGTTGGTTTTGCAAAGTATTTCAATTAAAGCATATTCATTGCCCGGTCATGAAAGCCGGGTACCACTGTTGAACGTACCCAAACCTAATTCGTGTCAGAGGAGTCCATATCGTAATAAAGACGATTTACAAACTGGCCATTTATTTAAAAAATGCGCCCAACCAACGGAATTTATTACAGCATTCGTTATTTTCTTTTGGTGAGCAATGTCCCTGTAGTTAGGTGAAACTTATGATATACGTTTTGGATAAACCAAAGATGTCCAAAATAAATATTTTCAAAACTCTGTGTCAACCCAGTGCGTTTGTTTTCGATCGAAAGTGAATGGCATGTTTTATAATGTTAATCAAAAAGTACGGGAACGATCGGAAAAGGGGCGAACATATACGGCTACTAAATCAGTTTTGATCACATGCGCTGGATTCGAAGTGCCCAAAATTTAGACAAATTTCATAATTTTGTTTTCGTAGCTTGAATGAACCCATTGTGATCTACACAGAGTATTTGGACGCCGGTGGTGCAATGGCTCCGTGCAGGTATTGTCCAGCTCCTTGAATTCAGAGGCGTATATGAGGGGGGGGGGGGGGGGGGGGGGGGGGGGGGGGGGGGGGTTCGAATCCCCCGTCAGAATTTTTTTTTTAAAAATTTTTTATAAAATTGTGGTCTAATTTCTAACTGTTTTCGAGTATTCATCTATTTCTGTTGCGACCAATGTAGCATAAAGGTCAGTTGTGCGCATTCGAAACAGTATGCTTTTTATTTTAACGCATATTGCTTGCCCATTCAGTTTGGAAGACCAACTATTCAGGAATAAAAAACTAACTTTAGTAAAACACTTGTATTTACGGCGCTTGTATTATGTTCGGAAATTTCAGCCTGGTAAGGTTCACACACAACCAAAAATTAGGAATAATTTAGAAGATCCAGCTTCGTACCAATGGCCACCCGGATTTGAAATAAATTTTTTATAAAATTACTTAAACTTTGTGCTGATTACAAAATTCACATTGATTGTTGAATTATTGATTTTCTACTTTGATAATTTTGTATTGTTTAATCAGAGTGTTAAAACCATCGTAATTAATCAATGAAATGCTGGATTCAAGGGCCAATTCTGACCTGTTTCCCATTGGTTCAGAAATTGGTAAATCACGAATCGAGGGTATGTTGATGACAGACCACTAAATGAAGAAACAATCAGACATTTTATGGGGAGTTTGAAACTATAACTTATTTTCCAGAGAAAACGTATTAGATAGGAATAGGGTTTGCAACCTATGACAGTACAATTTTCTTTTCCTTTGGGATGATGATTGAGAAAATATTGCAACTTTCAGTCTCCTACTTCCCGCAAGTGGACGTTGGCAACGGGCATGGTCCCGAAAGTGGATAAATTTCACCTAGGAATTTTGATTAATCTTATTAAAGAGGCTGCACAGAGATTAGTTTCACATTCCTGCCATTTAGGTAATGAAATCACTAACAGAGCAGCATATTATTTGTGTTTATTTAAAAGCTTTTCAGAGTGTCTTGCACCACTAAATGTCGGTAACACAATTTTGCTGTATTGCCCACATATTTGGAATATTTGCATTAAATGCATGCCTGTTTCGAGGCCGTTTAAATTTCATAAGTATAAGGGTTTTTAAAGATAATGTGTTCGAGATTCAAATATGGTTAGTTAACAGAGCATGGTGGGGGAAATTTAGGGGTCCGGAAAAATCGTCGAGCCGCCTAGGCGAGCACCCCCCCAACTGTAATTTCAGGCCGCCTTAAATACCCCCACGCGCTGTATAACTAACCATAATTCAACGAGACGACATTATCTAACAAATTTAAATTTATTGCACGGATACGTTCGAAAGCCTGAGGAATAAAAATTATATATTTTGTCGAATTTATTGTAAGTTTAATACAAATACTTATAGTTACACAATTTAAATTCCAGCCATTCCTCATTGGGTAAACCCCACTTTTTAATTTACATTTCCGCAGACATGTTTCCACAATACCCTGTGGTACAACGAGACCAGTTAAAAGTGACAAAAATAAAAATTAAAGCCAGCGTCTGGTTATCTGTGATTCACAATCTTACTCCGAAGCAGGATTACTACGATTTTGTATGTTTAATCAGTGTAATAACCAACACAGCATGCACATCCCCTGCGCCTGCTTTATCATGACTACGATGTTTCGTGGTTTCTATTCTATAAACAATTTATATCACTTAGTTGAATATACCACGAGCTGTTTAGTTTGTTATTAGACAGATTTATTTTGCATAAGCACTAAATTGTAACTAGTATTAATTTTTTTTGTATTTTCCGTAACACAGCGCCAATGAAACTTCATATTCGGGGTATTCGATTCCACAAAGACGCCCAGAATCACTTGATATCGCCCTGTCAAATCAATGAATGGGTCATGTCTATCAGGGAGGCATTGACAGGATTAAAGGTTTACGCACCGGTATTGGCTTCTACTGTTAATTGATTAGCTGATATTTTGCGCATGCGCAAGTTTCTTTCCTGACATGTAGAGAATAGGCGTTTAATCCAAGCAAAAGGAGGGCCTAAAAACCACATCAGGAGAAGAACTGTTTAATATTAAAACATATAATGCGTTTAGGGTTTAGGTTCATTTACAACGTCACCCGCCTGTAAAAAGCATAAAACATTGTCAATCACACATTGAGTTAAACCAACTGTCATGTTTTGACCGACTGGATCATGCCGTCCTTTCTCACCAACTATTGTCAAACAACCCGTTGACCCAGTTTTCGTTTTTTCTGACAGGAAAGGAAACATGACAGCTGGGTCAAAAATCATCACGTCACAACCGACGCCCAAGAGCCGTCAGTCATCACACTTCATTTTAACATGTGTCCCTGCCCACACAAAAATTAATCCATTACCAAACTGCAAATCTTGGCTGTGTACTCAGAGCCCCTGTGGTAAACACTGTCTCCACATTGCATAATTAAAAACCACATCAGGCACCCTAGCGGACCCTAACCTGCCTCAAAGCACCTGCAACAACAAACAATTATAGCATTTATTTTTCACCGTGGACTTTAATTTTTTCTTTTTTTGATGGGTAACCGACCCGAGAAAAGCAGTTTGTTCAGTGTACTGAGGTTCATATAACAACCACCGCTAGACAGTGTATCTTTCTCCGTGAATTAACACACGGGGGAAGTGGGCCAGAACAGGTTCCTAGACAGTGATCTCCTTGGCAGGGTTACAGCACCACTAGCGGAAGGCTCAAATGGATTAGTTTTCGCCGCATCCGGTGCAATAATTTGAAATTAACCTATCACGTGCCCCCTTAACCACCACACATTAAATGTTTTCAGCATCACTCAATTAAGCAACTTACGTAAACAAAACTTCCATAAGATGGATCACTCAGAAAAACAAAACAAAACTTATTTCTTAATATGTGCCGCAGTAATCATAAGCACATTACTACATTCGCAATATAAAGAAACATAGACCTCGCAATACCGGAATCAGGAACATGTTAAATACGAAGTGATGAATAAAACAGCAAGCGGTGGCAATTGCAGTTAGGCAATCAACATGCACATAGCTGACAGTTGAAAAATGCCCAAGTGTGATAAGAAATATCAATTAATAAAGAAAAATCGTTCATCAATTGTATACTCGTAAATAACATTGCCAAAGCAGAAGTTTGGGAATTTAATGGGTAGTTGTATGTCGAAATAATTGATATTTTTAGCACATTACCGCCAGATCAGTCAATGAAACACGTTTTAAAATGTACAAAAAAGAAAAATCGTATTAAGGAAATAAAAAAAATAAAAAAAGGAAAAGAAAATTAAAAATTATACACACTTGTTCTAATTTTGAACTAACGACGTACAGATACCAAATTTGCATACGTATTGAGAACAGAGGAAACACAAACAGCCTTAGACCACTGCGCTAAGTGAGTCCTTGAATGAAAGGAGTTGGCTGAAAGTATTCAAACTTAAAGCATACCAAGCCTCCCGTCCATGAAATCCGCCGGGTAAACCACAGTTTGAACGTACCCAACAATTACCGTGTCCTGAGCCATATCGGTAAATAAAAGACGATGTTTAACAACTGGCCAATTTATAAAATGTGCGCCCAACCAAACGGAATTTATACAGCATCGTAGTTTCTGTGAGCAATGCCAGTAGTTTAGGTGAAACTTATGATACACGTGGATAAACCAAAGATTCCAAAATAAAAAAATATTTTCAAACCTCTGGTGTCACCCAGAGCGTTGTTTTTCGATTCTAAAGTGAATGGCATTTTATTAATAATAACAAAAACAAAAAGTACGGGAACGAACTCGGAAAAGTAAAAGGGTCGAATCGTTAATACGGCTACTAATTCAGCTGTTTTTTGATCGACATGATCAGCAGGATTCATAAGCCAAAATTAAGCATATTTCATAAATTGTTTTCGTATTTGTGAATGAACCATTTGTGAATGTTCACAAAGAGTATTGGACCCGCCTGGTGCCCAAATGGCTATCCATGCATGGTCATTGTTCTGCCTGCCTTAACTTCGAAGCGTATATGAGTATTTTCGAAATCCCCCGTCCCCAGAATTTTTTTTTTAACAGAATTTTTTTTTTAAATTTTTAAAAATTAAATTTGTTTCAATTTCTAACTGTATTCGAGTATTCATCATTTCTGTTTGCAGACCAAAGTTTAGCAAAAGACGATCAGTGCTCATGCCGAAACAAAATCGAAAAACAGTATGGCTATTTATTTACGCATATTGCTTGCCATTCAGTTTGGAAGACCCACTAATTCAGAATAAAACGAACTTTAGTAAACCCATTGTAATTTACGGCGCCTTGTATATGTTACGGAATTTCAGCCTGAGGAAGGTCACAACAAACAAATAGGATAATTGAAAATAGCCAGCTTCTGTACAAAATGGACAACCCCCGGTGAAAAAATATAAATATTAAATATTTAACTTTGGCTGAGAAAAATTCACATTGAAAAATTGTTGAATTATTATTTTTCTACTTGATATTTGATTTTAATCAAGAAGTTTAATAACCATCGTGAAATTAAAATCAATGAATGCTGATCTTTCCCAAGGCCAATCTGACCTGTTCCCATTGGTTAGGAAACTTGGTAAATACGAATCGAGGGGTAGGTTAGATTTGACAGACACTAATGACAACAAAAAAAACAGACATTTAATGGGATTTTGGAAACTATATAACTATTAATTTCCAGAGAAAACGTATTGATAAAAGGAATGAGGGTTTTTGCCAACCATGACAGTACATATTTCCTTTGGAATGATGATTGGAGAAAATAATGCAACTTTCAGTCTCTACTTCCGCAAGTGACGTTGGCAAACGGGCATGGTCCGAAAAGTGGAAAATTTCACTCCTGAGAATTTTGATAATCTTAAAAAGAGGCTGGCATACAGAGATAGTTCACACAATTCCTAGCATAGTGGTAGAAACACTAACAGAGCAGCAATATTTGATGAGTTTAAGTTTAAAAGCTTCTAGCGTGTTTCTTGGCCCACAAAGTCGAACACATTTTGCTTTTTGTCCTGTCTGCCCACATATTTTGAGGAATATTGCTTAAAAATGCAAAATGCTTGCTGTTCGAAGGGCCGTTAAAATTTCAATAAGTATTCAAAGTTTAGATAATGTGTTTCGAGTCGGAATATGGGTTTAGTTAACAGCGGCATGGGGGAAATTTAGGGGCCTGAAATCATCGAGGCCCGCTAGGCTTAGAGACGTAATTTCGGCCGCCTTAAATTCCACCCCCATCGCGCCTGTTAACACAAACCAATAGTTCAACGAGAACCGACATTATCTAACTAATTTATTTGCAATCGGTGGATACAGTCGAAATGCCAGAGATAAAATTTATATATTATTTTGGTCGAAAGAATTTAATTGTAAGTTTTGAATACCAAATGACTATAGTTACAAACAATTTAATTCCAGAGCCATTCCTCTTGTTGGGTACACGTCCCCACTTTTATTTAGTTTACATTTCCGCAGACATTTGACCTCCAATACCCTGTGGTCACGTGACCAGATTAAAAAGTGACTTAAAAATATAGCATTACGTCTGTTTATCATGGTTTCACCAATCTTACCGAAAGCTGATTACTAACGTTTTGTATGTAATCAGTGTAATAAAAGCCAACACATGCAGCACATCCTGCGAGCTGCTTAATCAGTGACTAACGAATGTTCGTGGTTCTAATAACAATTAATTAAATCACTCCACAAGACTGTTTAGTTGTTATTGACATTTTCATAGCACTAATTAAGATTAATAAAAAAAAAAAAAAAAAAAAAAAAATTATTTTTTTTTATTTTTTGTATTTTCGGTAACACAGCGGCCATGAAAACTTCATATTCGGGTATCGATCCGCGAAAACGTCGCCCAGTCACTTTGGTAAGCGCCTGTCAATCATTGAATGGGTTCAATTGTCATCAGGGCATTGACTGGTTTAAATAAAAGTGGTATTACGCACCGTATTGCTGCTAACTTTAATTGATTGCTGAATATCTGTTTTCGGCATCGCGAAGGTTATCCTGACAAGTAGAATAAGGCGGCTTTAATCTCAAAGCATTAATGGGCCTAAAACACACTAGAGAAGAACTGTAGATTAAAACATACGAGCATTTAGGGGTCATTTCACTCCAAACCGGCCTGTTAAAAGCATAAACATTGGGAGGAATCACACAAGTTGTTGAGATTAACAATGGTCCATTTGACGACTGGAATCATGCCTGTCTTCTCACCAACTTAGTCAACTACCCTGTTAGACCATTTTTCGTTTTTCTGACGAAGGAAAGGAAAACATTGACCAGCTTGGGGATCAAAAAATCATCACGTCACAAACAGACGGCATGAAGCCGCATCACACCCTTTCAATTTACAATGTGTTCCCTTGCCACACAAAAAAAGAATCCATTCCAAACTGCCAAATCTTGGCTGTGTACTAAGAGCCCACCCCTGTTGTTAAAACAAACTGGGTCCTCCACAGTTGCATTAATAAACCCAAACAAATCAGTGCACCCGAACCATGCCTCAAAGCACCCTGCAACCAAAAACATAATGGCATTATTTTTCTTTCCTCCGGACTATTTGTTTTTTTACGGGTAACCGACCCAGAAGCATTGTCAAGTCTGGTGTTACAGAGGTGCATCCCATAAAACACCACGCTAAGACCAGTTGTAGACACCGAGAATTAACACACGGGGGAAGTAGGGCCAGACAGGTCCCAGACAGTTGATCCTCCCGGTCAGTTATTAGCACACTTGCGGAGATCAAAGTATTTCGCCGCATGCCCTAGTTGCAATAAATTTGAAATTAACTTGGTCACATGCACCCCTTACCACCACACATTAGCAATGTTTTTTCCCTGTCATCTTCAATTTCAATTTAAGCAACTTACGGTAACAAAACTGTTCATAATGTGTGGATCACTACTACTTCCAACAATGCAGACAAAACTACTTTTCTTAATAATGTGCCGCAGGTAATCAAACCTCATTACTACAATGCGCAATAAAAGAATTCAAATGACCTGTCCAGCAATTGACCGGTAATAGGAACAATGTAAATACGAATGTGATGAAAACACGCACAGTGCAATGCCAGTTGCAATGCACATGGCAACATAGCTTGACAGGATGAAAATTGCCCAGTGTTTGATAAGAAATATCTATTAATTAAAAAAGACTTCTTGCATCATTGACTACTGCGTATAACTTGCAAAGGCAGATATTGGAATTATTTATGGGTAGTTTTGATGTCGAAATAATTTAGATATTTTGGTCACATTCACCAGATCGCATGAACACGTTTATGGTAAAACAAAAAGAAAAAATCGTAAATTAGGCAAATAAAAAAAATAAAAAATAACAAAATGGATAAAATTAAAAATTATAACCACTCTTGTTCTAATTTGAACGAACGACGACTTAACCTAACATGCACCAATTGGACTACCAAAACGTTTAGAAACTGGAGAACACAACGCCCTTAGAACCACTGTGGGGGGGGGGTGGGGCGGCCTCCTAGCTTGAGTCCTGAATGAAATGTGTTATTGGTGGAAAGTATTCAACTTGAAAGCATAACCATTTGCCCGTTTCCATTGGGAAGCCTGTATAACCACTGTTGAACGTACCCCAAAGAACAATTCGTGTCTGAGCCATAATCGTAATAAAGACGACTTTACAAACTGGGCCATTTAATCAAAATGGCGCCCAACAACTGGAATTTATACAGCAACGTCGTAGTTTCTGTGAGTCAATGCCGTGTAGTTAGGTTTTGAAAACTTCATGAAATACACGAGGATAAACCAAAGATGTCCAATACCAAAATAAATATTTTCAAACTCCTGGTGTCACTCCCCATGCGATTTGTTTTTCTGATCTAAAGTGAAATGGTCATTTTATAATGTAAACAAAAAAATGTACGGGCAACGAATCAGGAAAAACGGGCGAACAATGGGCGTAAAACTTTACGGCTACTAATCAAGTTTTGAATCACATTGCTCGGTATTTTACAAGCCAAAATTAAGCATATATTTTCCAATAATTGTTTTCGTAGTTTGAATTGACCCATTGGATCGATCATTCCACAGTAGAAATGGACGCCCGTGGTGGCAAATGGCCTCCGTGCAGGACTATTTCTTGCCTGCCAATTAATTCGAGCGTATATGCAGTTCGAATTCCCCCGAATCCCCCAGATTTTTTTTCAAGAATTTTTTTTAAATTTTTAAAAAATTGTGTCAATATTCTACAGATTGCGAGATATTCATGTGCCAAATTTTCCTGTTGCGACCAATGTAGCAATAACGATACAGTGAAGTCCGCATTTCGAAGAAACCATATGTCTTTTTATTTTACGGCCATATATTGCTATGCCATTACATTTTTGGAAGGAATACACTATTGCAGCAATAAAAACATAACTTTAGTAAACACATTGAATACTTACGGCGCTTGATATATGGTTACGAATTTCAGCCTGTAAAGGTCACGGACAAAAATAGGATATTTGAATAATCCAGCTTTCGAGTACAATGGCACCAGGTTTGAAATTTAAAATTATTAAATATTTAAACTTGTGCAGATTAAAATTCACATTTGATTAGTTTATTGAATTATTAATTTTTCCTACTTGATATTTTGATTGTAATCAGAGTTTATTTACATCGTATTAAATCAATGAATGCAGATTCCAGGGCCAGGGCCTACCTGACCATTTTCCCATTGGTCAAAAAATTGGTAAAATACGAATCGAGGGGTATAGTTGTGACAGAACACTAATGGAAAACAACCAGGACATCTTTATGGGAGTTTAGAAACTATAAACTTATTTCCATTCAGAAAAACGTATTGATAACGGAATAGGGGTTTGCACCAAGACAGTAACACTTTATTCCCTTTAGGATGATGATTGAGAAAATGACATGGCCAATCTTTCAAGTCACTACTTCCCGCAAGTGACGTTTG
Organism: Conchocele bisecta; assembly: GCA_029237695.1. Classification (NCBI taxonomy): domain Eukaryota; kingdom Metazoa; phylum Mollusca; class Bivalvia; order Lucinida; family Thyasiridae; genus Conchocele; species Conchocele bisecta. Next base: position 24,022 of record JAQRGA010000018.1, read on the forward strand.
CACCTGGCAATGGTCCGAAAGTAGGAAATTTCAACCCTGAGAATCTTGAAATAATCTTAAAGCAGGCTGCACAGAGAATAGTTCCACATTCCCATGCATAGGTAAGAAACACTAAACAGACTAGCATCAATTTTGTGTTTAATTTTAAAAAGCTTCTATCGAGTCCTCCTTGGCCCACAAATGACGAACACATTTTGCTGGTACCTGCCCACATATATTTGGAAATATTTTGCATTAAATTGCATGCTGTTTCGATGGGCCCGTTAAAACAAATTCATAAGTAAGTAAAGTTGAGATAAACTGTGAGTTCGAGTCGTGAATAATGTGGTTAAGTTCAACACGCGCATTTTTTACAAATTTAGTGGGGGCCTGGAACAAATCACGTTCGAGTCGCTAAGGCCGAGACGAAATATTTCGGAGTTAAGTCGGTAACCGCCTATTAAATTCCCCCGCCCCCAACGACGCTGTTAACCGTAACCATATTGAACCAAAATTCAACGAGAACGACAATTATCTAAACTAATTTTAATTGCAACCGGATACGTCGAAAAGCCTAAGATAAAAATTAGATATTTTGTCGAATTTAATTGTAACGTTTATAATACAAAAAGAATACTAATAGTTTACACAATTTAATTCCAGCCTATCCTCCTATTGGGTACCTCCCAACTTTTTATTTACATTTCCGCAGGCACATTTTCCTTAAACAATACCCAGTTTGGTCACGTGACCATTTAAAAGTGACAAAAATATAGCAGGCGTCTGTTTATCTTGGTTCACAAATCTTACCTGAAGCTGGATTTACTAAACGTTTCTAATTAGTAATCAGTGTATAAAACCCAACTACCGCATTGCACATCCTGCGCTGCTTTAATCAGTTGACTAACGATGTTTCGTGGTTCGATAACAATTATATCACCTCCACAGCTGTTCATTGTATTATTGACATTTTCATAGCAACTAATTAAGAAATTATTTTTATTTTTGTAAATTTTCGTAACACAGCGCCATGAAAACTCATATTCGGGGTATCGATCCGAAAAAGTCGCCCAGCCATCACATTTAGTACGCCTGTCAATCATGAATGGTTCATGTTCAATCAGGGCAAGACTGGTTTTAAATGGTTACGCACCGGTAATTTGCTTCTACTTTAATTGATTGCCTGATATTATTTCGCATGCGCAGGTTAGTCCTGACCATGTAAGAATAGGCGTTTAATCTCAAGCAATATGGCCCTAAACACACAGGATAGAACTGTAACTATTAAACATATAGCGTTTAGGGGTCATTTCACTCACCCGCCTGTAAAAGCATAAAACATTGGAATCACACATTGAGTTACAATGTCTTTGGACGACTGGATCATGCCGTCATTCCTCACCAACATTGTCAACACCCGTTTGATCAGTTTCGTTTTTCTGACCAGGAAAGTGGAAAACAATGACAGCTGGGTCAAAAATCATCACGAAATCACTAACAGACGCAGAGCCGCATCACACTTCATTTACAATGTGTTCCTGCCACACAAAATAATCCATTTCCCTAAACTGCAAATCTTGGGCTTTGTACAAGTAGCCCTAAGCCCCTGTTTAAACACTGTCTCCACATGCATTAATTAAACCACATCAGTGGCAACCCGAAACCTGCCATCAAAGCCACCTGCAACACAAACATATATGCATTTTTCTCCGGACTATTTTTTTGAGGGTACCGACCCCGGAGAAGCAGTCTGTCTTGTACTGAAGGTCATATAACCACACGCTAGACACAGTGTATCTACCGTGAAATTAAACACACGGGGGAAAGTGGGCCAGACAGGTCCCAGACAGTGAATCTCCGGCAGTTTAAGCACACTGCGGAGATCAAAAATGTATTCCGCGCCGCATCCGTGCCAATGAATTTGAAATTAACCATGTCACATGCCCCCTTACCACCACACATTCAAAGTGTTTTTCTTGCATCTCTCAAAATTTAAGCAACTTACGTAAACAAAAAAAAAAAAAAAACTTTCATAAGTGGATCACTCAGAAACAAAACTCTTTTTCCTTAATATGTGCCA
>JAQRGA010000180.1:0-105154 GCA_029237695.1 Conchocele bisecta
AAATTTCCACACTGATATCAGCGGTGATAACCGTGTTTTCTTAAAATGTTAACTGATATTACTATTTATTTCTGTACCCCCCCCCCCCATCTCGGTAGTGTTTGGACTCTGTGTCCGTTCGTGTGTTCGGAACATTAAGAAGTTCGCCGGACTTTCGAAATTCTGCTATAACTTCTATATCCCTTGAAGGATTACTTGTAGACAAATGCCACACCTCCATGCTGCCTTTAGTATGACATTGACCTTGACAACTTTGAACTTTTTCGAACATTAAGAAGTTCACCGAAGTTCGCCGGTGCTTCTCATTTCTGTCATAACTTCCATATCCCTTCAAGGATTACTTTAATATTTAAATATCATACTTGTGGACAAATGCCACTCATCAACACTGCCCTTAATATGACCTTGACCTTTTGACCATTCATAAATGTGCTTGTGAATACTTATCACTTTGGTTAATTAACTTGGCCACAGTTTATCCAATCTACTACACCGGGGGCCTTATGCACTTACTTAATTCCTATAAAGAACAGTTTGTGCTTACTGAGTGGGCATGTACCTTTAATAACCATGTAGATTCTTATCAAAATGTTTGAATATGCTACTGGTGTAGAAATGGCTTTATGACAAATGCCATAAGCCCCATTTCTCCAGTCACAGCCACATTTGTGGGTGGTTGGTCGGGCAAATGCGACAGCGTAAATTAACGGTAGGGGTTTCTCCTTTAGGAATCGCGATTTGCCTGGTTTGGCCCTCAGGTACGCTTTTATCTTTGGCTCTTTTGTTACCTGGGAGTTGAATTGGGTTATTACCCGTTATAAAAGTAGTAAGATTATTACTGATCCTACTGCTTTTGGGAGCGTTCTGGGAAGGGGGTAAATAAGTCAGTATTTAAAGTGATAAATTACAGTCAGGGAACAAATTAATGACAGTATAACACATCCAGCGCATATTAATACCCATATTAATGCAAGTACTGAAAATACGAAAAAAAAAATTCTAACAAGTTTGGGCTTCCATACATTGCAAATTTTGTCAGCGGTTTCCCCAATGACGTCATTTGTATGTTTTAATATACTCGATCCGGGGCCAACTATTTCATTCACAAAACAGAAATAAACATGGCGATGTACCAACAAGGCATTTTCAGGCGCGACACCGCGGTGGTATCAGGCTATTTTCATATGCAAATGAGGCATGATATGTTTTAATTATTTATACTAAAGAAATGCGTCACCTGAAAAAATAATATTTTCGACATGTTTTAAAGTATGATCATTGCACATCATAAACTAAATACAGAGATTAAATAGTAATGTCCGTTAACATTTTAAGCAAACACGGTTATCGCCCTGATATCAGTGTGTAAATTTACGTCTGATATAAAATGTATAATAATGCCAATCAGTACGTGGGATAATGGCGCATGAATGTTTATTTTGCCAGGAAATGTCTCAGATTATGTCTCTAATGTAAAGAACATTGTGTACCTACTGAGTGGGCATGTACCTTTAAGGGTTAATGAAACTGCAACATCAACAATCAATCAATCTAGTTTAATCTTGTAGTACCCTATGTTCAGTACTTTCAGTACTTTCATTATCTTTGGATCTTTTGTTACCTGGGAGTTGAATTGGGTTATTGCCCATTATAAAAATAGCAAGATTATTACTGATCCTACTGCTTTTGGAAGGGGGGGGGGGAGTTTATTCTGGTGTGGCGAGGACCTGGCATCAGATCAGGATTTTTCTGATTTACAGGCTGAACACTTAGATTTTTTATTGTAAATATTGATTTCTGGTTTTGTGATTTTCCTCCCATTTGTACAGGTAATATATGGGATTTAGTACTAAACCCATTGACCCGGCCTTAAATGACCTTAGATGTTGATAGGCCGTTAAATCCCAACAAACAGCCACATTTAGCATGTAATTGCCGCAATCCATGCTGCAATTCTTTCACCTTGCCAGTCAACCTATACTATAGTTTTATGATTGTATTCAAGGGGTATGATTTTAAATGAGACACGCCATGTGATTTTGTTCCTGAACTACTGGTGCACCCGTGAATCTTGAACAAAGACCGATGTTTATTTGACATGTGATAGGTGAGTGCATTTTTTTTCCCAAACAATAATCAAATTTGTGTGATGATCATTTTACCAATATTATGCGAAAATAATATAAGATTTTGTTTGTTGACACGTTCCATTTTTTATTTGAAAATCATGTTTTATTTCACAAAATTAAAAGACCCATGCCTCTTCACAATGTCTGAGAAAAAGCCAATGCCGGTGTTTCATTGACTGAATGGCGAACAGTGCAGACCCTGATAAATTGTTGCTGATACACAGGCTGATGTGTGTGTACACTAGTCACTAAGCCCATAAGTCCCATTTCCCCGAGTAACGGCACAATGTAGGTTGCGTGCTAACCCTTAAAGCTGGGCTCCCACATGCCAGGTTATAATATAGGGCGACAGATAGTTTTGTATATTCTGTAGATATGACATTTTTAGGCAAAATAAACATTCATTCACCATTACCCCACATATTGATTGGCATTACTATATAGCTATTATATATCAGACGTAAATTTCCACACTGAGATCAAAGGTGGTAACCATGTTTTCTTAAAATGTTAACGGACATTACTATTTATTCTCTGTATTTATGTTTAGCTCGACTATTCGAAGAATAGTTAGAGCTTATGTTGTCACCCCGGCGTCAGCGTCGTCGTCGGCGTCACCGTCACGCCTTGGTTACGGTTTTTAGTCAAGCTTGTATATGCAATACTACTGGCCCTACACCCACCATACTTGGACAACTTCATCTCCTAGTGATGTACATCAACAACCCCTGACCTATATTTCACCTTGACCTACATTTAACCTTGATTACTTAGTTAATTCCCCTTGGTTAAGGTGTTTACTCAACCTTGGTTAAGGTTTTTAGTCAAGCTTGTACATGGAATACTAGTGTGCATACATGCACCATACTTAGACAACCTTTTCTCATAGGGATGTACAAATGTAACCCCTGATCTATATTTGACCTTCGCCTACATTTCCTCTTGAATTACTTAGTTAATTCCCCTTGGTTAAGGTTTTTACTCAACCTTGGTTAAGTTTTTAGTCAAGCTTGTACATGGAATACTATTGTGCATACAGACACCATACTTGGACGAACTTTTCTCATATTGATGTACATCAATAACCCCTGATCTATATTTGACCTTCACCTACATTTCCTCTTGAATTACTTAAATTATCCTTGGTTAAGGTTTTTAGTCAAGCTTGTAGATGGAATACTCCTGGCCCTACACCAACCATACTTGGACAACGTCATGTCCTAGTCATGTACATCAACGACCCCTGACCTATATTTGACCTTGACCTACATGTAACCTTAAATTACTTAATTCCCCTTGGTTAAGGTTTTTAGTCAACCTTGGTTAAGGTTTTTAGTCAAGCTTGTAGATGGAATACTATTCTGCATACAGACACCATACTTGGATACATTTTTCTCATAGGGATGTACATCAATAACCCCTGACCTATATTTTACCTTCACCTACATTTAATCTTGAATTACTTACTTATTTCCACTTGGTTAAGGTTCGTACTCAAACTTGGTTAATGTTTATAGTCAAGCTTGTATACGAAATACTCCTGGGCCTACAGCAACCATACTTGGACAACTTCATCTCCTAGTGATGTACATCAACAACCCCTGACCTATATTTCACCTTGACCTACATTTCCTCTTGAATTACTTAGTTAATTCCCCTTGGTTAAGGTTTTTAGTCAAGCTTGTATATGGAATACTCTTGGCCCTACACCCACCATACTTGGACAACTTAATCTCCTAGTGATGTACATCAACAACCCCTGACCTATATTTGACCTTGACCTACATTTAACCTTGAATTACTTAGTTAATTCCCCTTGGTTAAGGTGTTTACTCAACCTTGGTTACGGTTTTTAGTCAAGCTTGTACATGGAATACTATTCTGCATACAGACACCATACTTGGATACATTTTTCTCATAGGGATGTACATCAATAACCCCTGACCTATACTTTACCTTCACCTACATTTAACCTTGAATTACTTACTTATTTCCACTTGGTTAAGGTTCGTACTCAAACTTGGTTAATGTTTATAGTCAAGCTTGTATACGAAATACTCCTGGGCCTACAGCAACCATACTTGGACAACTTCATCTCCTAGTGATGTACATCAACAACCCCTGACCTATGTTTCACCTTGACCTACAATTAACCTTGAATTACTTACTTAATTCCCCTTGGTTAAGGTTTTTAGTCAACCTTGGTTAAGGCTTTTAGTCAAGCTTGTACATGGGATACTATTGTGCATACAGACACCATACTTTGACAACCTTTTCTCATAGGGATGTACATCAATAACCCCTGATCTATATTTGACCTTGACCTACATTTCCTCTTGGATTACTTACTTAATTCCCCTTGGTTAAGGTTTTTATTCAAGCTTGTATATGGAATACTCATGGGCCTACAGCAACCATACTTGGAAAACTTCATCTCTTAGTGATGTACATCAATAACCCCTGACCTATATCTGACATTGACCTACATTTAACCTTGAATTACTTACTTAATTTCCCTTGGTTAAGATTTTTAGTCAACCTTGGTTAAGGTTTTATGCAGGCCGCGGCCACCTTGTTTGTCAAGCTATGTGTATGTGCATGTGAGAATAGCCTCATACCACTGCGATTCACTATCAGTAAAATACATAAAAATTACTAAATGATTATAAATGTATAGCGGGCACTTGTAATTTTTAGAACTGGTGGAATAGTGACACAATTATACACTTATTTAGTTCATATAAAGAATATTTTGATTTTGTACCTACTGAGTGGGCATGTACCTTTAAAAGGCGTGAACCAACTATTGTCGTCTGCTGATTGTACCCATTTTTTCTAATTTCTTATTAACATGTGAATTTGGATTGGAGACGATTCTCTTGCACTGCTAAAACTTATTGTTGCTGAGGCCAAAAAAATTAAACTAAGAAATAAATAGCAGACGACAAAGTTAAATTCAACATTGTAAGGGTTTTGTGCGATGAAGATATATTCTATTGCCTGTCTCCTGTGAGTGATGATGTCTTCTCATGTACGGATCTTACTGGAGAAACGGGGCTTATGGAATTTGTGACCAGTGTAGCTCCTGATCAAATAGCACACGTCTGTAGCCAGATAACGATCTACATTGCACATACGTCTTTGGCATTGTGTATGCTCCAGTTGAATCTGGTTATATCTCTTAATGTGAGTATTACGATAATTTGTAATCCTATTTTAGGGGATGGGGCTCTAAGTTACTTTGTTGTGGCACTACTGGCACTACTGGCACCAGGGGCCCGTTTCACTAAACTTCTTACGACTAAAATGTTCGTAAGTGCAAATTTAAGATCGTCTGTAAATTTAAATTTATGGATTCACATTTATTGAGCATAGGCTGCATATGCAGCCTATGCTCAATAAATGTAAATCCAAAACTTGTTTCCAAGAAAACATTGATAATGTGATATTTACAGAATATCATAAGTTTGCACTTAAGAACATTTTAGTCGTACGAAGCTTAGTGAAACGGCCCCCGGGTCCGGTTATTCTAATTTCAGGGATTAATATATTTGTTCTCGATGTAAATATTCCATTCTGATTTGGGAATTTTCCCCCTAATGCAGCAGGTTAAAACGGGATCGAACCCGTTTGCCCGGCCTTACATGACCTTAGCTGTTGATAGACCGTTAAACACGAATAAACAAACAAACAAACAATCTGCATTGCTATTTGGAAGCACAGGCTGATCGTGATGTACACTGGTCGCAAAATTCATAAGACCCATTTATCCAGTCACAAATTTATTCAAAATCAAAACTGTCACTTTCAAAATCACCAGGGGGACGTTTCACTAAACTGTGTACGACTAAACTGTTCGTAAGTGCAAATTTAGGATCGTCTAGAAATGATCAATAAATGTAAATCCAATAATTGTTTACAAGAAAACATTGTTAATGTGATGTGAAATTTACAAACTATCATATCATAATTTTGTACTTCCGAACATTTTAGTCGTACGAAGTTTAGTGAAACGGCCACCAGTGCTGCCTGTTAATAATATATACAGTTAGCAGCATGACAGGTGTTTCATAAAAAATAAGTTAACAGTACAATTCAAGTTTCTTTATTGGTTAAATGTATGCATGCCTGTAGCCTACTAAATTTGACTAATGGTATTTACATAGCAATAGCACGTCCTGTCCCAAGTGATTGCCAAAGCCGAAGAACTGTAGTCGATTTCATCAAAATCGCTAAGTACACTTACCTCGCTAAATATAGTTTTCGGGAGCTAGCAAGGGGGGCATATTGGGTTGCGTTAGAGGTTCCGTACGTCCTTCCGTCCGTGTACATTTACGTCGAAAAGTTTATAAGAGTTTCTCCATCATGTATTATCTTCAATAATATTTGAAGGATTGCTTTAAAATGTGTTCATTCACCTGAACATGTGTGACACAGTCGCACCACCAAGACATGACCTTGACCTTTGTGACCTTCGAAATAGAGCTGAAACACTTAGCAATTTTGTTACGTCAATTTTTTTACCAGTTTCTCCATCATGTAATATCTTCAATATTACTTGAAGGATTGCTTCAATATTTGGACACATTCACCTGAACATGTGCGACACAATAGCACCACTAATGACATGACCTTGAAATTGGTGTAAATTTAACGTTTTCTTTTTGTACACACTATCCAGAGTCCAGTATGCCATGGGGGAATATCCATGTTTTACAAATTAATGTCTAGTTATTTATTGGTGATAAATGCAATAGTTCATATTTAAACAAACACCTATCACTGTCATTGTTTTGATGAAAATATTGTATTTCATTGAATTACAAATATTTATTAATTTATGTATACATTGAAAATTGCTCCCTCAAAGTACACTTAGCGAGAAAAGTGTACTTAACGATTTTGGTGACATTGGCTACTGGAGCATGTCGGAGGTGGGAGCATGTGATGGTAATTTAACGATCGGGATTCATCCTTACCGGAGATCCGATTGGAGACCGGGGGCCCGTTTCACTAAACTTCTTACGACTAAAATGTTCGTAAGTGCAAATTTGGAATTGTCTAGAAATGTCAATTGATGGATTTACATTTATTGAGCATAGGCTGCATGTGCAGCCTATGCTCAATAAATGTAAATCCAATAATTGTTTACAAGAAAACATTGTTAATATGAAATTTACAGACTATCATAAGTTTGCACTTACGAACATTTTAGTCGTAAGAATTTTAGTGAAACGGCCCCCTGGTTTGGCCCTCACATAGGTCTTTGGAATGTTGTATGTGACAGTAGAATCTGGTTATACCCCATGTGAGTATTACAATTTTTTGTAATACTATTTTAGGGGAAGGGGCCAAGTGACTTTGGTGTGGTATGGACCTGGCACCATGTCAGGCTATTCTAATTTCAGTGCTGTTGACAAGCCGTTAAACACCAATAAACAAACAAACAAACTCTCCCGTTTTAACTTGTTTATACACACTGCTTAACATGTATGCCGAGTGGTATATAATATAGCTTTCGCCTTTCCGCCAGGTTGTCCGTCCGTCCATCCGTCCGAACCCATAAACTTAGCATTTCGCTTTTCGGTCCTGGTTGCGGCCCCTCCGTGAGCCCCTGTTCATGGGCTTTACTTGCTTTTCTAGTACGGTAATAGTTATAGATCACATATTGCATTTTTAATAAATTAGTTTCTATTTCCTTGATATAAAATGCTCAATATTTCACACATGCATTCCTGTAAGGCTCTACTACCATGCTGTGCCAAATCCATGACCGTCCAACCCCCGCTGCTCCCGAGGTCAAGGTCAAATACTTAGTCTCTTTACAAAACTTAACATCAGAGAAATATTGTTATAACTTCTATTTCCTTCATCTAAAATGCTTAATAGTTCACACATGCATTCCTGTAAGGCTCTACTACCATGCTGTGCCAAATCCACGACCGTCCAACCCCCGCTGATCCCAAGGTCAAGGTCAAATACTTGAGTCTCTTTACAAAACTTAACATCAGAGAAATAAGTTATAACTTCTATTTCCTTCTTTGAAAATTCTTAATATTTCACTTGTGCATTCCTCTAAGGTTGTGCTATCATGCTGTGACAAATCTATGACCGTCCAACCCCCGCTGATCCCAAGGTCAAGGTCAAATACTTAGTCTCTTTACAAAACTTAACATCAGAGAAATATGTTCTAACTTCAACTTCTTTCATCGAAAATTCTTAATATTTCATGCATGCATTCCTCTAAGGCTCTACTATCATGCTGTGACTAATTCCCGCTGATCTCGAGGTCAAGATCATATACTTAGTCTCTTTACAAAACTTAACATCAGAGAAATCGGTTATAACTTCTATTTCCTTGCTCGGATCTGCTTCACATTTCACACACGCATTGATCCAATGGACCTCTACCACCCTGTGACAAATTCACGGTCATGCCGCTCCCGCTAAGCCCAGAGTGAAGGTCACAAGCCCACACACTTGGAAATTTTTACATATTTATTGGTACCTGGGCCCATGCGGGGGGTATTCCGTAAGCCTCGCTTACTGACCAATCTAATTTCATACAGAACTAACTACTGCATATATTTGATGATTAAAAGTATGCAGAATTATTATACTGAATTTATTACATTATCACAGCCAAAATGGCTGTGATAATGAAATAAATTAAGTATAATCAAAATTAATAAATTTATAAAATTTCTCCCTCAAAGTATATTTTGCTAGGAAAGTATACTTTGCAATGTTGGTGAAATAGGCTACATGGCTACAGGGGTACAGGGCAGCAGTGTAAGCAAAGACAGTTCTAAGCCGGGTTTTGATTAATTGAATGGCGGACAGTGCAGACCACGTCAAGACAGCGCCGATCACGTCGAGACGGCGCGTGCTGATCTGGGCTTACGTCGGTCACAATGGCAATGGGACTCCACATGGGAAAGACTGATCTAGTTCCCAGAAAATAGCCAATGACAAAAGATTACCCCGGCGGGTGGCAGGTGTGAGAATGCGATGGGTAATTTAACGATCGGAGTTCATCCTTACTGGAATTCCGACTGGAAACCTGGTTTGGCCCTCACATACGTCTTTGGTATTTTGTATGTGACAATTGATTCTGGTTATACCCCTTCTATGAGTATTACGATTATTCGTAATCCTATTTTAGGGGAAGGGGCCAAGTGACTTTGGTGTGGTATGGACCTGGCACCAGGTCGGATTATTCTAATTTCAGGGCTGAATATATTTTTCGATGTAAATTCGATGTAAATAATTCATTCTGTTTTTGGGATTGGGCCATTCACCACCCCCCCCCCCCCCACCCCCCCCCCCCCCCCCACCCAGACACACACACACACGTTTGCCCGGCCTTACATGACCTTAGCTTTTAATAGGCCGTTAAACACCAATAACCAAACAAACAAACAAAAGATTACCCACCCATCAATTCCTATACATATTACTTCGTATATATATGCATTGTATAGTTTTTAGAATTAAGTGGATGGGTAACATTTGTGAAATATTACGGCCATTAAACAATGCAAACACTATTATTATTGTTTCGATAATAATAAATTTTATCAAAATTTAAGAATTAGCCTTTTTAGCTCACCTGAGTGAAGCTCATGTGAGCTATTGTTACCGCAATGTGTCCGTCGTCGTCCGTCGTCCGTCGTCCGTCGTCGTCCGTGAACATTTTCAAACGTCTTATCCTCGGTAACCATTGGGCCTATAGTCACCAAACTTCATGCTCATGGTCCTTAGGTAGGGGGATTACAAAATTGTTAAAATGACGTCATTACGTAATCCAAGATGGCCGCCATCTAAAAATAGCACAAATTCTTCAAAAATCTTCTTCTCAAGAACCGCCAACCGAATTTCGACAAAACTTGGTAGGAATGATCGATGTACAATGCTCTTTCAAAGTTGTTAAAATGGTGACCCCGGGGTCAAAAATGGGCGTGGCCCATGGGGTCAAATTGGGGTCAAATTTTATTTTTGACGGAATATGGTCATGTCTATATCAAATCGAAGGTATCAAAGAGGCGATCGCTCTGGTACATTTTTTGTCGAAATTGGATGGTCATGTCATCCAATATGGCCGCCGAAAGGTCAAAAGGTCGTTCTTTTATAAGAGATTTCAAAATTCTTCTTCACACGAACCGCTTGGCCTATTATGGTGGCCAAACTTCATAGTTATGGTCCATTGGTGAAGCCTTTTCAGATTTGTTACAACGGAGGTCGTGGCTAATCCCAGATGGCCGCCGTCTAAAAATAGCGCAAATTCTTAAAAAGATTTCTTCTCATGAACCGCCAGCCGGATTTCGACGAAACTTGGTAGGAATGATCGATGTAGAATGCTCTTTCAAAGGTGTTAAAATGGTGACCCCGAGGTCAAAAATGGGCGTGGCCCGTGGGGTAAAATTTTATTTTTGACTGAATATGCTCATGTCATATATCAAATTGAAGGTATCGATGAGGTGATTGCTCTGGTGCAATGTTTGTTGGAATCGGATGATAATGTCATCCATGATGGCCGCCAAAAGATCCATTTATTCAAGATTTTGAATGTCTTTTTCTCGGGAACCACATGGCCGATGCTGGCCGATGCTGGCCAAACTTCATAGTAAGTTAAGATCCTTGGGTGAAGCATTTCCAGATTTGGTAAAATGAGAGTCATCGCTTAATCCAAGATGACCGCCATCTAAAAATAGCACAATTTTTTTAAAACACATATGAACTCAATGTCACATCCTCCTCTGGTGTTCATGGAGTCAGATGAGCGAATTAGGGCCTTCTTAGCCCTCTTGTTTTATTTCGTGAAATTTGGTCCAATATTGATTTTATTACGAAACAAAATATTTTCCCATGTTAAATCCCCATAGACAGAGATTTAACATTGGGAAATGTTTATAATTTCAGAAATAGTTGACCGATTTTCAAAATGTAACTTTTGTATTCTTAGATAGATCATTTCCCAGCTATCTAGCCAGATTTCGGAGTAAAACAATAGTTTGTGTTTGAACTCCTCCACCAGATCCCCTACCTCCTTTTCTCACATGTTAAATTCTCATAGACAAATCAATTTGTATACGCCCGTTTGAAATCAAAGTACTGAAAGTACTGACTGGCGGGAGACAAGTAGCCACTTGTGAATTTGCATACTCAGAAATTCCTTGTTAGAAATATATTCGATGTTGATTATTGGATGAACAATCTGCAAATTTGGAGAACTTGATCAGTTACTGGTGTTTGTAAAATACAGCCTGCTCTAAACACAAATAGGTTGATGAAGCAAAGGTGCTTTATGAAAATCGCCCGTAAACCACAATATGAAAAAGAAATGGCCTTCGACGTCGCATTGCGACTGCGTGGTACACGATACGGGGGGCGTCTCAATAACAGCAATTTGTTCTCTTCAAAAGTAAAGTTGGGCATGCCAACTATTTTACACATAATGTTGAGCATTGCCGTTGCTATTAATAACTTGCTTTCAGTTCACTCGCTGACTTTAAATGTCACCTGACTGTTGTTAATTGCGAACGCAAATTGAGACGTCCCCCGATGAACAGAGAGCCACTTCCGAAAGTAGGGGGGCGTCTCAATAACAGCAATTTGTTCTCTTCAAAAGTAAAGTTGGGCATGCCAACTATATTTTACATCATGAATTGAGCATTGCCGTGTTATTAATAACTTGCTTTCAGTTCACTCGCTGACTTTAAATGTCACCTGACTGTTGTTAATTGCGAACGAAAATTGAGCCTATTGAGACGTCCACCGATGAACAGAGAGCCACTTCCGAAAACGGGGGGCGTCTCAAAAACAGCAATTTGTTCTCTTCAAAAGTAAAGTTGGGCATGCCAACTATTTTGCACATAATGTTGAGCATTGCCGTTGCTATTAATAACATGCTTTCAGTTCACTCGCTGACTTTAAATGTCACCTGACTGTTGGTAATTGCGAACGCAAATTGAGCCTATTGAGACGTCCCCCGATGAACAGAGAGCCACTTCCGAAAGTAGACCCGTGCAAACGGCCAGAATCACGATCCCAATAGCGTGGAGACAGTATGTCTCCCGCCAGCACAGCTTGTCCACGCAATAACTAGAGTTCTACTTGACTGAGTGTAACCAAATTCGGTATGCATGTTTATCACGGCAAGACGAAGGAGCCTATTGATTTTCCGAAGACTTATCTCCCCTTGGCGGCCATTTTTATTGTTCACACTCTGTATCCTTGTCCACGCAATAACTCAAGTTCTTCTTCACCGCTCGTAACCAAATTCGGTATACATGTTTATCACGGCAAGACGAAGAACCTATTGATTTCGATTACTTATCTCCCCTTGGCAGCCATTTTTAATGTTTGCACTCTGTATCCTTGTCCACACAATAACTATAGTTCTACTTCATCGATCGTAAACAAATTCGCTATACATGTGACGGCAAGACGAAGAAGCCTATTGATTTTGAAAACCGGGCGGGCGGGCGGGCACAGCTTGTTTATTTTCGGACTCTGTATCTTTGTTCATGCAAAAACTTAAGTTCTAATTGACTGATTGTAACCAAATTCAGTGTTTATCACGTCAAGATGAAAAACCCTATTGCTTTTCAGTGAGTTATCTCCCCTTGTTGACTGACCTTGCCTCGACGGGCGTCTATTGTGACCTTCGGCACTCTTGTTCATACATGAACTCAAGTTAATGTTTTTGGTTACCTACTACTATCTGAGTTACTGGAAGTCGTGTTGGCTAGAAGCTTCATATACAGATATACAGCAGGATCTCTCTAAACCGGACACGCAGGCAGTTTGTGTATCCTTAATTAATATAGGGTTCATTGGTGTATGTGTATGATGATCAAGCCTATTCAAGTTCGCAAAGCACAGCCGCTTACCGTGGAGTAGTCATCTGTCTGATTTACAGTGGAACATCTCTAAACCGGACACCCCAGGGAGATTCCACTGTACTTGTTTGTCATCAGCCACCATTTCATGATATAGCCCACCGATGTGGTCCTGTGTTCATGGTCAAGGTCAACTGCATTAGACATTCGCGTTACAGTTGTTGAAGGGTACACCCATCCATTCAAGTCGGAGCTCCAGATAAGCTACGTATTTGCTTAAATACCCAATTAAAATTGCCAAAAACCCAATTGAAATCAGAAGTAGCGAGTATCATGATGCAGAAAACAATAATCAGATCACAAATATAGCATATTTTCCATCAAAACACATCTTGGTATTTCATTAGAATTGTCTCCAAGGAAACACAACTAATGCAATGCCAAGACAGGTTTTCAGTTCGAAACAAACTATTCAATAATGGCTGTCTGTTGATGTGTAAACAGTAGTATAAAGAGTGATTTTATTTTACCCAATTAAAATTTTGAAATAGCCACTTGCTTCAGAAATGATGGAGTGAAAATACTTAATTAATAATTCCTTATCTGGAGCGCTGCAAGTGCTACCAATTTCTTGTCAAACTCTCACCAGATACACGGATGTAGCTACATGTAGTCACGGCCAAATGCGATGGAAATGTAGCGTGTGAAAGGTGAGCAGCAGACTTAGGGTGGCGAATAGGTTTAGCGGTAGAGCAAATGGAGTAAAACGACGGCCATTTGCCACGAGGTAGGTACATTTTCGTTGTTTTATTCATATTTTAATTTAAAACACGAGGAAGAAATATAGCCTAGTATGGGACAACGGAATATATCATAGATCTACGAATGCAGACACTTTGTTAAAAGATGCCGTGACTAAAAAAGTTATTGAAGGATTTGTGGTCTCCTCTGTGTAAAAAAACTATGCCGTTACGAATTTTGCAGACATTTTCGGGTCGATTTTAATGAAAATACGGTCTATATACCCCTGTATATAACCCATGTAGCCCACAATTATCCACTATTTAACAATTTTTACGGGATTTCACAATTCGCATACATCTCACGTCCGTGAAAACGATGTGTAAGCACTCTAAAGGTCCGGCGGTGGGAAATACGAGTGATTAATTAGGTTTGTGGTAGGTTTGTTTGGCAAATTGTGTGAAAACGTATTAATAAGTATAATTATATATGTTCATTATTGATACATTCTTGTGTTCCTTGTGTCGTTGATGGCCGATGGAGGTATACGCATTTCAGTAGAAAAGAAATCCCTAGCGGAACATCTCACCGGTATCCATGTTGAGAATACCTTCTGAGCTGTTTTGAGTTAATTTTGCTTTAAAATATGTTACTTAAAGTGTTCAAGCACTCAAATATTCTCCAACACTCAGTCTGTGTAATTGACTTGCAGTTCTAATTTTAAAACGTACATCGCTGTGGTCGTACATCGCTGAATGTGGAGTACATTATTTGCCACGTTGAAGACCACCGTAAATTCGCCGTGTTTCGTCTGTCTTTCATCGGTATAACTATATACACATGAACATGGCTTCTAACTTTGGTCGGACACGACCTCGTATCGTAACAACTTCCGCGATTTTATTAACGCTAATGTGAATATTTTGGCGGAAAGTGCACATGTTAATTTGAGAATTATTGCTATCTTGCTAAAATAGCAATACATAGAATGCCTATCAAATGACAATTTTAAACATGTTATTTTGTTATGATACGAGGTCGTGTCCGATCAAAGTTAGAAGCCTTCTTCATATCTATAGAGTTATACCGATGAAAGCCGAAACACGCCGAATGCCTGTTCCATAGATCAATATAGTTGTATTGTTATTATTATGTTTTCCCCCCCGACTCATTGGTCATTTAGGGTTTATACCTCTTTATTTTGAAACATTTACTGCTGTATCACCATATATATTGTATGCCCTCTAGGCGACAGCAAGGGGGCATATCGCGTTGCTCTTGAGGTTCCGTACGTCCTTCCGTCCTTCCGTCCGTCCGTCCGTGTACATTTACCTCGAAAAGTTTGTAAGATTTTCTCCATCATGTAATATCTTCAATATTACTTGAAGGATTGCTTTACTAGTTGGACAGTTCATTCACCTGCACATGTGTGATGCACTCACACCACCAATGGCATGAACTTGACCTGTGTGACCTCTGAAATGGTGCTGAAACACTTAGTCATTTTCTTACGTCG
Source organism: Conchocele bisecta (assembly GCA_029237695.1). NCBI lineage: Eukaryota > Metazoa > Mollusca > Bivalvia > Lucinida > Thyasiridae > Conchocele > Conchocele bisecta. The sequence goes on from JAQRGA010000180.1 coordinate 15,231, forward strand.
AAAAGTTAGTATTACTAAGAGTTCCTCCATCATGTAATATCATCAAAATTACTTGAAGGACTGCTTTAATGTTTGGACAGTTCATTCACCTGAACATGTGTGGCGCGATCGCATAGACAATGACATGAATTTGACCATTGTGACCTTTACAGTGGTGCTGAAACACTTACCTATTTTCTTATGTCAAAAAATTGTAAGACTTTCTCAAATGACTTTTAAATTTGTTTAAATTTAAAGTGTTCTCTTGTTATACACAATCTCTAGATAGAGTCCAGTATGCAATGGGGCCATATCCATGTTTATGGAGGCTATTCATATAATGTCAGAGGTGAAATTCACACATTGATGTAGCTGCTCATTCTTTCGTTGTTACCCGAGACCCTCCCCACAACCCACCCCACCACAATCCGCACATGGACCCATCATCAATATAACCTTGAGTTATAATAATGTAATTTATTTCCCATACATACTGCCTACCACTCCCCACCGGCACACTAATGGACGACAATTATATAAAATGCGTTATTATGATAATTGGTAGCCAGCTGGAAAAAAAAAACATTTGACATTTGCAAGAAGTCTAGAATAGATAGTGGTTCTCTCTCTTATCGTTTTCTCAACCGACGATTGAAATATGTCTTCCGCTTTGGTAGCAATCTCGCTTGTAAAGGAATTTGATGTTTGCCTTGAAGTTCGATATGAAAATAATGTGTTATCTCCCCTGGTATTTTATTGAGACATTTGCTTTTACCGAATCGCTTCGTTCACAGTTCATTTCGCCTTTAATAGTGACTTATTCGCAGGAATGTTAATCACAATAATTGTGCGGACAAACCTATGAATCGATCGTCAAAATCCCAATAACATGTTTAAAAGTGTTCAGTAAAATAATAAATATTGTGTTATCATCTACAGTCGGGTATAATATACGTAACATACTTCACCGCTCATGGGAGGTGGTGGGGGGGGGGGGGGGGGGGGGGGGGGTCAATTGCGTATACAAGGCATTTACACTCAAATAAATCCCTCACCTATACACACGGTGCAATTCCCTGTCTCAAGTAGCTTTAAAGGTAATCAGCAGACGGTGGCCGAGGGTCACGGCGTCAAATTTCTACGCCAACGCCCGTGTTCGATTCTTGTCCAGTTTGTCTGTGTAAATAATGTGATTTTCTTGATAAGTCAATTATACGTCATCTCGGATAGGGATTTTAAACGGCAGTCCCGAGTATCCAAGTTAAAAACCTCATTCCCGTATTCACTCTCTTTCAGACGGCATTCAAAGTCATCGAGCCAGTGAAGACGTGAAACTATCTATCTCTCCTCTCTATATCTATATCGCTGTCTCCATCACGTCCTACATATGAGACACGCCATGCTATTTTGTACCTTCGGACATCTGCGTAATTTCATGAAAATCAAATACGTTTACAAAATTTACAATATTTTCAGTAAATGGCGTCAAAAGTTGCCAAACTTATGCACGACTTGTCGACCTAGGTTGGGTTTGTAACCAAATGATGAATATGCATTTCAGACAATTCATGAAACTATGACACCATCGGTAAATATAAATTTTGGCCAACAAGGTCACACCAAAAGCTGACTATTGTCCAATGTCAAAAGTTGTTCGCACTGTAGCAAATTATCAATAAACTTACAATGTAAACACACATGCCGTGACCGTTTACATATTATGTACATATATGTGGCTGTGACTGGACAAATGGGGCTTATTGATGTTGTGACCAGTGTAGCTCCTGATCAAATATCACACCCTGTAGCCTGATAGCGATCTGTATTGCTTGTTAGAAGCATGGCAGGTGTTTCATTGCAGTGCAAATCCGGATCAGACTGCGGATGCGCATGCTGATCTGGATCTACACTGATCGCAAAACACATACTCCCCATTTCTCCAGTCACAGCCACTGGATAAATGGGGTCTATGTGTTTAGTGATCAGTCGAGCTCCAGTTCTACTAGGACCGCCCGGTGGCATGGTAAGGAAGCTACATCGGTCACAAAACCCATAAGCTCGGTTCTCCATCATAAGCTGATTATTTTCCAGTGATAAAAGTTGTTCACAATGTAGCAAAGTATCAATAAACTTACAATGTAAACACACAATGTGTTCATGATGGCCGGACAGACCTGCTGATAAACGGACAGACCGATACGGTTGTAAGTTAGGTTTTATTGCACTTGTACATTTGTGGAAATAAATGCGCCAACATGTCCTAGTCGATGGCACAAACGCCTCCTACAACCGGATTAAGCGAGTTGCAATGTAAAGGATACTACATTAATACAAAACATCGGGGCAATGCGGACACATGCGGGCAATGGACTAATGCCGTGACCGTTTACGCGATGAATTTCCACGTATAACTAGTTCATGCATTAATATATAACGTATTTACACGAAACATCAATAAAACAGATGATGTTCTGAGAAACCTTTTTTTTATATGGATATGTTTGTCAAATACTTGTTCGACCCGTGGAGAATTCAAAGCTATTTTTAGTTTGGGCCCTTTCAACATATATATGTATAACATCAATTATGTTTCCAACGTTGTCAGATGCACGCACTTCCGCCATTTTGTTCACGTGCTTCTCTATTTCAGTTACTAGATCTTTTTGTGTGGTTTTTATTTTCAACTAATCACCACACAACTATTTTAGACACATGACTAGTTGAACGAGTATAATATATCTTTGAAAACCATGCAAGTAAGTATACAGCACAGTCAATCGTTAACTCTTATAACGCTCAATAAAATATCGACATCTGATGATTTTCGAACTCAGTTTTCGCAATAAAGCCGTTTATTCGACACAATAAACCTGTCTCAAATGCATTTTAAAACAATAAAGCCTCTTTCAGAAATATTACAGATGTGACGTCATGGTATGCATGTATTTAAATCTCTGATTTTTGCCCGACGGGCGTACACTGTCAGGGTAATTCAACTTTTATAACAAAGCAAGACTTGTTTACAGTTTGTATATTATAACATATATATATAAATAGCAACCAGCACAGGCATGCACACTTATCTGACACCTGCCGCCGACCTTTTTCGCATGTATTCCCACCGCTGGACCTTTAGAGTGCTTACATATCGTTTTCACGGACGTGAGAGGTATGCGAATGGCGAAATCCCGTAAAATTGTTAAATAGTGGATAATTGTGGGCTACATGGGTTATATACAGGGTTAAAATCGACCCGAAAATGTATGCAAAATTCGTAACGGCATGGTTTGTTTACACAGGAGACCACATATATTTCAATAACTGTTTTGTCACTGCATCTTTTTTGCATTTTCTAATGTATTTTCTAGTAATACAGCATATGTAAAAATATTAGAATTGAATTCCAATATTTAAGGCTATAAATGGACATTTGGCATAAGGTCGTAGCTCAAAATCGCCAAATAATCTCAGCGCAACACAGTCGCAACTCATATTACATGTGCAACACATTTGTGCTGCATTTTATACAGAATTGTGGTGATCTATAGTGCAATAGTGCAATTTTGAACTATAAATAATTGTGGACTTGTATTTAGTAAAAAAATGATATTACATGGTACATAAAAAGTATTTAAAACAATAATCTCGGAAGCAAAAACAATTTCCGCAATACGGTCGTAACTGCAGTTATTTGTACAACAGTTCTGTCTGAATATATTTGTTCTCAATATAAGTATTCCGTTCTGATTTTGGGATCCCCCCCCCACCACCACAAATGCAGCAGGTTAAAACGAGATTGAACCCGTTTGCCCGGCCTTACATGACCTTAGCTGTTGATAGGCCGTTAAACACCAATAAAAAAAAACACTAACACACAACAGTTTTGTGCTGCATTTTATACAATATTGTTGTAGCTCCACAATGATATTTTGATAATTATATAAATAAAGATCAAGTTCTAGTTTGTCAGAAAACAATATTACATTTAAAATTTACTTTTATTTTTATCAAAAGTTTGAGCAGCTCCTGTGCTGAGCATACGATAGAATTGTCATGTTTTCTAATACATTTTTCCTTTTAGAGATCTGACATTCTGGAATTAAGTCGCTTGAACATGATTGGAATAGTCAGCGTAGTTTGTTTCAGATCAATATGTTATGACTTCATGAGTCCTTGATGAGTATAACATGTTATGCTCAGAAAAGTAAATACATCAATGATATTGTCATTCACTGCAAGTAAATTGCTGAAGCTGAAATCCAAATATCAAGTTTTACAACAGAATTTTAAAAAATTGATTCTAAGTTACGACCGTATTGCGCTGAACTATTTCAGCATTTTGGCTGTTATTTTCAGCGCAATACGGTCGTAACTCAAATATTTGCTAATATCGCTTTTTTATTTAATTTAATTTTTTTCTTCATAGTGTTATTTATTTTTTATGTCTGTTAATATATGTAATATAAGTGAAAATGGCACATAACTGAGTGTAATTGTTAATTTTATAAATATTTTTGGCTCTCCAGAACATTTTACAAAAAGTGACATACACATTGATCACCATCCATATTTTCATTGTATACCCTACCCATGCTGCCCAGGAGTCCAAGGTCAAGGTCAAATGACTATAAACTTTTTGTTAAAGTTTTACGTTAAAGTTTTTATATGACTGTTTAAAAAAAAAAAGAGTACATATTATGTTATGCGGGGCGGGAGGGCGGCGGACAGAAAAACTGCATAATTTGTGTGCACAACTCCTCTGAAACCGTTCAGTAAATCGATCTGAAAATATACACACGTCTTCTACACATATTGAAGATGTGCACGTTGGTGTTTTTATGCCGAAAATATATTGTTTTAACAAAAATATTACCTTTTTAAGTTAGCCATTGTTTCTACATTTTTGTATACAATTCTATGTAGGGTACATAGTTTGTGTACACATCTCCTCTGAAACTGTTCAGTCAATCGATCTGAAACTATACACACGTCTTCCACATATATTGAAGATGTGCACCTTGGTGTTTTTATGCCGAAACAATATTGTTATGCCCCACCACGATAGTGGAGGGGGCATTTAGTTTTACCCTTGTCCGTCCCGTCACGTCCCGTCCGTCCGTCCGTCCGTCTGTCACCAACCTTGTAAGTAGCAAAACTTTTAAAAGCTTCCTTATGATGAGTAGATGCGCAGTTTATATCGATTTTTGATTCGACCTCGGGGTCATGGATTATCTCCCCTTTTCGACTTAAAAATTTTCCAATTTTGGCTTGTAAGTCGTAAAACCTTTAAGCCGTAATAGCTACAACCCTGACACTTGGTATGTAGCTTCCTTATGATGAGTAGATGCGCAAAGTTTATTTCGATTTTTGGTTGGACCCCGGGTCATGGATTATCTCCCCTATTTCCACTTAGAATTTGGCAATTTTGCCTTGTAAGTCGTAAAACTTTTAAACTATACTTTATGCACACCTGAAACTTGGTGTGAAAGCTTTCTTATGATGAGTAGATGCGCAGAGTTTATGTTTCGATTTTTGATTTGACCCCCGGGCCATGGATTGTCTCACTTTTTGGACTTGGAATTTTGCCTCATTTATTATTAAAGCGGTATGTGGGGCATCCAAATTTTCTAGTTTAACAAAAATATCACCTTTTTAACTTAGCCATTTTTTTCTTCATTTTTGTATCCAATTCTATATAATTTCTACTTTACACGTCTCTACCTAAATTAATAGTATACTTGTTTATCACAACAAGAGGAAGAAATAATGCTATAGATCTTCAAATTTTCATTAGTGTTTCTTGCCTTAGTGACAGCTTCACATTTGTGCATCTTCGCTGTCTGGCCCTTCTTCGACGGGCGTATTTTGTGACTTGCGGCACTCTTGTTCAAAATTATATATCTCTGTGACTGCTTGGGATATCAACTTGAAACTTCATATCCACTTTTATCACCATTCATATTTACCCATGCTGCACAGGAGCCCAAGGTCAAATGACTTAGAATATGTGTTAAAGCTTACGTTAAACTTTTTCAAATTGCTATATCTATGTGACAGCTTGCGATATCAACTTGAAACATGATTTACACATTGATCGCCATGTGTTGTGATTAATAAACTACACCAATACCCAGGGTCAATGACTTTTAATTTCAATCCAGGCGTCATCGGTGAGCATTTGTCGGATTTACCGACCATCTAGTTTGTAAGAGTTTCTCAAATGACCTATGCTTTCTGTTTGCATTCAGCTAATATCTTCATATTGCACACATGCATTACTAAGTAACTATACATCATTCAACATTAAAGGTACATGCCCACTCAGTAGGCACATACTGTTCTTTATAGAAATTAAATAAATGTATAATTGTGTCACTATTCCACCAGTTCTAAACATTACGAGTGCCGGCTATACAGATATAATAATTTAGTAATATTATTTTACTGATAGTGATGCGCGGTGGTACATGTATCAGGCTATTTTCATATGCAAATGAGGCATTACATTTTTTAATTATTTATACTAATTATATGCTTCACCTGAACAAATTACATTTTTGACAGATTATAAAGTATGATCATTGCACATCAAAAAATATACATAGGGAATAAATAGTAATGTCCGTTAACATTTTAAGGAAACACGGTTATCGCCCTTGATTTTGAAAATCGGTCCACAAATAAACAAATAAATATGTTTAGCCCACATGCTAAATTCCCATACGAAAATAGGAAATTGTTTTCGTAATAAAATCAATATTTGATGGAAATTCAGCAAATAATTTGTTTTTGGAGAGGGTGACTTTTTCATTGATGAAACAGTACTGACATTTAAATATTGTTGGGAAGGGCTGTAGCTAACGTTGTAAAAACTTGTAGCCCAACCCATTTGCTCTCTTTACCAGAAATTTGTTTATTGTACAATTATTGTAAATTGTGAAAAAAAAAAGAGCAATAAAATATGTTTAAACTAAACTAAAAATATTGTTTAATTTTAATGTGTGTAATAGCCAAATGTTCATCGGCAGCAAAACGTTGAACAGACAGTAGTTGCTTATAAAATCAGTAAATTTGTTTATTACATATCTCCAGATAAGGAATTAGTAATTTAGTGTTGTCACTCCATTCCTGAAGCAATTGGGTATTTCAAAATTTTAATTGGGGAAAATAAAATCACAGTACAGTTTACACATCAACAGGCAGCAATTATTGAATAGTTTTCTTCGAAATGAAAACATGTCTTGGCATTTCATTAGAATTGTCTCCTTATTCTAATGAAATACCAATATGTGTTTCATGGAAACTAAGAAAAATATGCTATATTTGTGGTCTGTTTATTGTTTTCTACAGCATGATAAAAGTACCACAATGTTTTGTTTGCTTTTTTGATACTCGCTACTTCTGATTTCCATTGGGTTTTTGGCAATTTTAGTTGGGTATTTAAGCAAATACGCAGCTTATCTGGAGCCCTGGATATCCAATTAAATCATCACTCATGCAAGATAATATATCATTGTTTGACAAATTTCCTTATTTGGTTTATTGTAATACTTATGAAACTTTGTCCCTGTTTTCATAAGAAACTCATATAGCCTCATTTATTACGTAAATCAATAGACATAGGCACGTTTAATATAACGGTATATCATTTTCGTGCTCGCTTGTGGACAGCGCGATATGGTCAACACATTGGCGTACGTATGGCATACATGTACGTGCGTGCGTGCGTCCATAGTAAAGTCTTTGGTTAAGGTTTTTCGGCATACATGTACTACCAAAACCTCGGCGGTCGCGACATGCGGGCCGCGGTCATCTAGTTTTAAATCATCACTCATATAAGACCATCTATTTAATCCATTTAAATCGAAGGATAAAATAGTTTTTATTGATAAAAAAATTATTATTTTTCTTATTTCTCCATAGAAATATATGTTGTTACCACCCATCTGAACCGTCTCTATGAGCAGATGAGTGGTAACAACTTATACTTTCGAGAATAAATAAGAAAATGTTTAAACGATGTCATACTATTTAAATTTTATCAAGCCTATAATGGGTTAAAACACAACATGTGCTATGTATAGGACGTCACAGTGGGTGTGAGAGTGGAGAACATACAGACCCTGGTCCCACCTGGCCACATAGATCACATGGTGTACGTCTCCTCACCTGATGGCAAGGTAAATACAGACCCTGGTCCCGCCTGGCCACATATACCACATGGTGTACGTCCCCCCCCCCCCCCCTCTGATGTCAAGGTAAATACTTGCCCTGGTCCCACCTGGCCACATATACCACATGGTGTATGTCTCACCCCCCCCCCCCACCCCCACCCCCCTCTGATGTCAAGGTAAATACTTGCCCTGGTCCCACCTGGCCACATAGACCACATGGTGTACGTCCCCCTACCTGGTGTCAAGGTAAATACAGACCCTGGTCCCACCTGGCCACATAGACCACATGGTGTACGTCCCCACCCCACACCTGATGTCAAGATAAATACAGACCCTGATCCCACCTAAATACAGACCCAGGTCCCACTTGGACACATACTCCACATGGTGTGCGTCCCCCCACACCTGAAGGCAAGGTAAATACAGGCCCTGGTCCCACCTGGCCACATAGACCACATGGTTTACGTCCCCACCCCACACCTGATGTTAAGATAAATACAGACCCTGGTCCCACCTAAATAAATACAGACCCTGGTCCCACCAGGCCACATTGATGACATGGTGTACGTCCCCCCACCTGATGTCAAGGTAAATAAGGCCCTGGTCCTCCCTGTCCACATTGACCACATGGTGCACGTCCCCCTCCCCCCACCTGATGTCAAGGTAAATACAGACCCTGGCCCCCACCTGGCCATATAGACCACATGGTGTACGCCACCCCCCCCCCCCACCTGATGACAAGGTAAATACAGGCCCTGGTCCCACCTGGCCATCTTGACCACACGGTGTACGTTCCCCCCACCTCATGTCAAGGTAAATACAGACCCTGGTCCAACCTGGCCACATAGACCACATGGTGTACGTCCCCTCCCCCGCCTGATGTCAATGTAAAGAGAGACCCTGGTCCCACCTGGCCACATACAACACATGGTGTAACCCCCCCCCCCCCCCACCTGATGTCAAGGTAAATACAGGCCCTGGTCCCACCTGGCCACATAGACCACATGGTGTACGTCCCCCACCTGATGTCAAGGTAAATACAGACCCTGGTCCCACCTGGCCACATAGACCACATGGTGTACGTCCCCTCCCCCCGCCTGATGTCAATGTAAAGACAGACCCTGGTCTCACCTGGCCACATAGACCACATGGTGTACGTCCCTCCCCCCCCCCCCTCCCCACCTGATATCAAGGTAAATACAGACCCTGGTCCACCTGGCCACATAGATCACATGGTGTACGTCCCCACCCCCACCATTGATGTCAAGGTAAATACAGAACCATGGTCTCATCTGGCCACATAGACCACATGGTAGGTAAATACAGACCCTGGTCCCACCTGGCCACATAGACCACATGGTGTACGTCCCCACCCCACACCTGATGTCAAGATAAATACAGACCCTGGTCTCATCTGGCCACATAGACCACATGGTAGGTAAATACAGACCCTGGTCCCACCTGGCCACATAGACCACATGGTGTACGTCCCCACCCCACACCTGATGTCAAGGTAAATACAGATCCTGGTCTCATCTGGCCACATAGACCACATGGTAGGTAAATACAGACCCTGGTCCCCACCTGGCCACATAGACCACAATGTTGTACGTCCCCCCCCCCCCCCCCCCCCACCTGATATCAAGGTAAATACAGACCCTGGTCCCACCTGGCAACATAGATCACATGGTGTACGTCCCCACCGCCACCTGATGTCAAGGTAAATACAGACCCTGGTCCCACCTGGCCACATAGACCACATGGTGTACGTCCCCCCCCCCCCCCCCCCCCCACCTGATATCAAGGTAAATACAGACCCCCCTGGTCCCACCTGGCCACATAGATCACATGGTGTACGTCCCCACCCCCACCTGATGTCAAGGTAAATACAGGCCCTGGTCCCACTTGGCCACTTAGACCACATGGTGTACGTCCCACAACATGATGTCAAGGTAAATACAGGCCCTGATTCGACTTGACCACATAGATCACCTGGTGTCGTAGGTGTCAACAATGTTAGGCATATGAGACACGCCATGTGATTTTGTACCTACTGACATGTGCGAATTTTGTCAACTTTCGATGTCATTTACTGAAAATATCGTAAATTTTGAACATGTTCTAAATCAGATGACGTGTCTCGTATGTTGTTAGATCTTCATCATAAGCTTCCCCACATGACCACTCATTTGGGTGACCTTGACCATCGTGAGACACTCTTAATGGAAGTTACTCGTGATTTTTAATGTTGTGTACTTTTCCAAGTTTAAAGCTACATGCCCAAGCAGTAGGCACAACATGTTCTTTATATCAGAGACATCATCTGAAACATTTTCTGGCAAAACAAACACTAATTCACCATTACCCCACGTATTGATTGGCATTATTAAACATTTTATATCAGACGTAAATGTCCACACTGATATCAAGAGCGATAGCTGTGTTTCTTTAACGGACATTACTCATTATTCTGTGTATTTATTTTGTGATGTGCAATGATCAAACTTTATAAACTGTCAATAATTAAACAACAGGGCCATGATGGCCCTAATACGCTCACCTGCCTCCATGAACACCAGAGGAGAATTACTATTTATTCCCTATATTTATTTTTTGATGTGCAATGATCATACTTTATAATCTGTCAAAAAAATGTTCAGGTGAAGCATATAATTAGGATATTTATCTTGACATCAGGTGTGGGGTGGGGACGTACACCATGTGATCTATGCGGCCATGTTTGACCAGGGTCTGTATTTACCTTGACATCAGGTGGGGGAACGTATACCATGTGGTCTATGTGGCCAGGTGGGACCATGGTCTGTACTTACAATGACATCAGGTGGGGGACGTACACCATACGGTCTATGCGACCAGGTCGGACCAAGGCCACGTCCAGAAAATCTGACCGGTTTGTGGCAGCCACCACGAGTACATGTCGGTTCTCCACTCTCACTCCCACTGTGGCGTCCTATACAAAGCACATGTTGTGTTTTAACCCATTATAGGTTTGATAAAATTTCATTAGTATGACATCGTTTCACCATTTTCTTATTTCTTCTCGAAAGTATAAGTTGTTACCACTAATCTGCTCATAGAGACGGTTCAGATGGGTGGTAACAACATATATTTCTATTGGTTTACGTAATAAATGAGGCTATATGAGTTTCTTATGAAAACAGGGACACAGTTTCATAAGTAGTACAATAAACCAAATAAGGAAATTAGTCAACCAATGATATGTTATTTTGCCTGAGTGATGATTTAATTGGATATCCAGGGCTCCAGATAAGCTGCGTATTTGCTTAAATACCCAACTAAAATTGCCAAAAACCCAATGTACATCAGAAGTAGCGAGTATCAAAAAAGCAAACAAAACATTGTGGTACTTTTATCATGCTGTAGAAAACAATAAACATACCACAAATATAGCATATATTTCTTAGTTTCCATGAAACACATATTGGTATTTCATTAGAATAAGGAGACAATTCTAATGAAATGCCAAGACATGTTTTCATTTCGAAGAAAACTATTCAATAATTGCTGTCTGTTGATGTGTAAACCGTACTGTGATTTTATTTTCCCCAATTAAAATTTTGAAATACCCAATTGCTTCAGAAATGAAGGAGTGACAATACTCAATTACTAATTCCTTATCTGGAGATATGTAATAAACAAATCTACTGATTTTATAAGCAACTACTGTCTGTTCAACGTTTTGCTGCCGATGAACATTTGGCTATTACACACATTAAATATAAACAATATTTAAATGTCAGTACTGTTTCATCAATGAAAAAGTCACCCTCTCCAAAAACAAATTATTTGCTGAATTTCCATCAAATATTGATTTTATTACGAAAACAATTTCCTATTTTCCTATGGGAATTTAGCATGTGGGCTAAACATATTTATGTGTTTATTTGTGGACCGATTTTCAAAATCAAGGGCGATAACCGTGTTTCCTTAAAATGTGATCTGTTAAAAATGTAATTTTTTCAGGTGAAGCATATAATTAGTATAAATAATTAAAAAATATAATGCCTCATTTGCATATGAAAATAGCCTGATACCACCGCGCATCACTATCAGTAAAATAATATTACTAAATTATTATATCTGTATAGCCGGCACTCGTAATGTTTAGAACTGGTGGAATAGTGACACAATTATACATTTATTTAATTTCCATAAAGAACAGTATGTGCCTACTGAGTGGGCATGTACCTTTAATGTTGAATGATGTATAGTTACTTAGTAATGCATGTGTGCAATATGAAGATATTAGCTGAATGCAAACAGAAATTATAGGTCATTTGAGAAACTCTTACAAACTAGATGGTCGGTAAATCCGACAAATGCTCCCCGATGACGCCTGGATTGAAATTAAAATTCCTTGACCCTGGTTATTGGTGTAGTCTGTTTATTAATCACAACACATGGCGATCAATGTGTAAATCATGTTTCAAGTTGATATCGCAAGCTGTCACAGAGATATAGCAATTTGAAAAAGTTTAACGTAAGCTTTAAAACATATTCTAAGTCATTTGACCTTGGGCTCCTGGGTAGCAGGGGTAGGGTATACAATGCAAATATGGATGGTGATCAATGTGTATATGAAGTTTCAAGTTGATATCCCAAACAGTCACAGAGATATATAATTTTGAACAAGAGTGCCGTAAGTCACAAAATACGCCCGTCGAAGAAGGGCCAGACAGCGAAGATGCATTAATGTGAAGCTGTCACCAAGGCAAGAAACACTAATGAAAATTTGAAAATCTATAGCATTATTTCTTCCTCTTGTTGTGATAAACAAGTATACTATTAATTTAGGTAGAGATGTGTAAAGTAAAAATTATACAGAATTGGATATAAAAATGAAGAAAAAAATGGCTAAGTTAAAAAGGTGATATTTTTGTTAAACTAGGAAATTTGTTTATATAACACGGATGCCCCACATACCGCTTTGATAATAAATGAGGCAACATTCCAAGTCCAAAAAGCGAGACAATCCATGGCCCGGGAGTCAAATCAAAAATCGAAACATAAACTCTGCGCATCTACTCATAAGAAAGCGTTCACACCATGTTGCAGGTGTGTATAAAGTATAGTTTAAAAGTTGTACGACTTACAAGGCAAAATTGCCAAATTCTAAGTGGAAATAAACTTTGCGCATCTACTCATCATAAGGAAGCTACATACCAAGTGTCAGGGGTGTAGCTATTACGGCTTAAAGGTTTTACGACTTACAAGACAAAATTGGAAATTTTTTAAGTCGAAAAGGGGAGATAATCCATGACCCCGAGGTCGAATAAAAAATCTATATAAACTGCGCATCTACTCATCATAAGGAAGCTTTTAAAAGTTTTGCTACTTACAAAGTTGGTGACAGACGGACGGACGGACGGGACGTGACGGACAAGGGTAAAACTAAATGCCCCCTCCACTATCGTGGTGGGGCATAACAATATTGTTTCGGCATAAAAACACCAAGGTGCACATCTTCAATATATGTGGAAGACGTGTGTATAGTTTCAGATCGATTGACTGAACAGTTTCAGAGGAGATGTGTACACAAACTATGTACCATACATAGAATTGTATACACAAATGTAGATACAATGGCAAACTTAAAAAGGTAATATTTTTGTTAAAAAAATATATTTTCGGCATAAAAACATCAACGTGCACATCTTCAATTATTATTGTCAGACAATATGTGTAGAAGACGTGTGTATATTTTCAGATCGATTTACTGAACGGTTTCAGAGGAGTTGTGCACACAAACTTTGCAGTTTTTCTGTCCGCCGCCCTCCCGCCCGCCCGCCCCGCATAATATAATATGTCTGGATTTTTTTAAAACAGCCGTATACAAACTTTAATGTAAAACTTTAACAAAAAGTTTATAGTCATTTGACCTTGGACTCCTGGGCAGCATGGGTAGGGTATACAATGAAAATATGGATGGTGATCAATGTGTATGTGAAGTTTCAAGTTGATATCCCAGTCACAGAGATATAGCAATTTGAAAAACTTTAACGTAAAACTCGGACGGCGGACAAAGCGGTAACTATATGTTCCCCCGAAATCATTTTCGGGGAGCATAAAAACTTTCAAATAAATAAACAGACAGACGGACGGACGTACGATCAGTAGCGAGGGTATTTGTATTAATGCGAAATTATGTATAGTTACTAAGTAATACATGTGTGCAATATGAAGATATTAGCTAAAGGCAAACAGAAATTATAGGTGATTTGAGAAACTGTTATAAAAACTTTCAAGAAATAAACAGACGGACAGACAGGCAGACAGGCAGACAGGGCGAAAACGCCGATTCTCGGCGGGGCCCTAATAAGTGAAGCTGTTTATTTCCGTTGTTTTACTCAGGGGGCGGGGTTAGCGTTATTTTTAGTGTGTGAGCGGCAGACTTAGGCTGGCGAATAGGTTTAGGGGTAGAGCAAATGGAGTAAAAAGACGGCCATTTGCCACGAGGTAGGTACATTTTCGTTGTTTTATTCATATTTTAATTTAAAACACGATGCCATATCGAGGGTTCAGCGCAATACGGTCGTAACTCACTTTTTGTAAAATGTTCAGGAGAGCCAAAAATATTTCTAAAACTGGAAAACGTCGATGGCGCGCCATCGCAATATACCCACTTTCCCCAAATGCTAAGTCCGAAAGGGGAAGGTAATCCATGATGGAGGGTCGGATAAAAAATCTGAATTCACTTTGCGCATCAGCACATCAAAACGAAGCTACGAACCAAATATCAGACGCGTAGGTATTAAGGTGAAAAAGTTTTTCGACCTACGAGGAAAAATAGTGAAATTCTAAGTCCGAAAAGGGGAGATAATCCATGATGGAAGGTCGGATCAAAAATCCGAATTCACTTTGCGCATCATAACGAAGCTACATATCAAATATCAGAAATGTAGGTATTAAGGTGAGAAAGTTTTTTGACTTACAATGAAAAATAGGGAAATTCTGAGTCCGAAACTTCAAAGGGGGAGATAATCCATGATGGAGGGTCGGATGAAAAATCCGAATTCACTTTGCGCATCTGCACATGATAACGAAGCTACATACCAAATATCAGGCGCGTAGGTATGAAGGTGAAACAGTTTTTCGAGTTACAAGAAACGTGACGGACGTACGGATGTACGGACGTTCTTACGAGAGATACATTGTGAGGTTATTTCCTTTGATGTTTACACTGTGGGGTTAACCTCACAATGTAGCAACTTATTCCGTTATTTTCTTCCTTAACGATTCTCTTACGGAATAAATCGCATAATATGCAAATGAGCTAGCCATTAGTTAATTATATTTGAAAAACACTTATCCACAATGTAGCTCTCGTAAGTACGGACATACGGACGGACGGACACTCGTGACGAAAACAATATACCCATTTTTTCCCAAAAAAGTGGGTATAATTAACAATTACACTCAGTTATGAACCATTTTCACTTATATTACATATATTAACAGACATGAAAAATAAATAACACTATGAAGAAAAAAATTAAATTAAATAAAAAAGCGATATTAGCAAATATTTGAGTTACGACCGTATTGCGCTGAAAATAACAGCCAAAATGCTGAAATAGTTCAGCGCAATACGGTCGTAACTCATAATTAATTTTTTTAAATTCTGTTGTAAAACTTGATATTTGGATTTCAGCTTCAGCAATTTACTTGCAGTGAATGACAATATCATTGATGTATTTACTTTTCTGAGCATAACATGTTATGCTCATCAAGGTCATGACCTTGACCTTTAGTGGTCAGCTTTCAGTTTAGTGTATTACAGCATGTCTGAATTTAATTGTTTTCACTAATATCAGTGCATACACAGATGCAATTAGTACTGCTTATTTATCCACTGAAGATGTACACTGTATAGCAATACGTTATCATTAGGGTCATGACCTTGACCTACATTTACATATTTAAATGGTATAAAGATATGGTCAAAGTAATTGATAATGGGTCGTTCTGTTATCTTGAAACAGTTTATTGAAATCAAATGTATTAAATTTTGATTTCAACTTGAAACTATTTTAATTATATTGAGCCATTTTGGAGGTTAACAAGACACCCATCATCATTAATAATATGTACAGTTGTGAAAGGTACTGTGTCTCAGATTATGTTTCAGATACTCAATATGTTGTTTTTCGCGTTATGTACTGCAACGTTTATCAACCAATCGCAGCATATCATTTGCTAAAATACCAAAACATTTATATTATCTGCACGTACATGTATGTATATACTCTCAGAAACTGTGAGTATTTAGTTATGCATTTTCACCATACAATGTACATGTGCCAGTAAAGAAAATTTGTGAAATAAAATTATTTATTGTTCAGAAATGATTATACTATTCAATAGTTTGAAAGCAATTTCAATTTTAGACAACGCTGTAATGTTTTACTAGTAACCACCAATTACAGAAAAAGTAGCATTCACAATGTTAGTTATACATATATTTTACTTTTTATTCTGACGACTTGATATGTACAGTTGGATTTAGAAATACACAATAATTTAACTTATTTTTTATGAACCTGTTTCATCACTTTCTGTGCATATCTGATACCCAGTGCCTGTAACCATAATCATAGCAATTTATACAAAATCATGCATTATTATTTACTCCAAGCTTAAAAATTGCAGATTAGTTTTGGAAAAATACAATTTTAACTCGAGTTAGGTCAGAAATTATTTGGCTTTCTCGCTTTTAACTCATACGGTAATAATTTTAAATGACATGCATATTCCACATAACCATGTTTAGCCTTGAATATTGGAATGACATTATATAACCATTTTTACATTATTGTATTATTAAAGATATATTTCTATGATTTCTGTCACTAGAAATTATAAATTTGTATAAATTGTCTAATAAAACAATGTAAACAGTAAATTATATGAACACGGTTTGAGAAAGACATAGTCAACTACACTAATTATGAAACATTAGATTTTAGAAAGTAAGGGAGCATGTATCTGGTAATACCCATTCATGTGGTCCGCATCATGTGAAACATATGCCATGTTTGAATTAACAATGATGTTTCATGACGTCATCAGTCACCAATTGACACTGAATTAGCGGCTTTGTAAGACCGTGATATAGCCGCAGGCACATACATGTACTTATTGTCTGTTCCACGAAGTGCTGCCCAAAATTTATTGCTATAAAAACACTCCAAACTGCTTATTTTTTTATGTAAAACAATGTAAAACTATTTTTTAGAAATGAGCCTACTTTTTATTTCAAGAAAATCCGTCAAATAACAGTTATTTCGAATAAACAGTCATGGATGGGCTTTTGCCTTATAAATTCATTTTACCGAATTTTAGTTGTTGACAATAAAACAAGAAACTGCTATTGCAATAATCACTTCCGGTAAACAACAACAACAACTATTATTGCGAACTGAACACAAATTCTTAATAAATTTGTTTATTAACATCATTTTCTGGCATATAACTTAAACAATTTGCATTAAAATATACCAATTAATCATTTAATCTTCATATATTTAGCGAATATCATTCATCCATAAGGTTCCAAGTCGATCTGATACTATTGCTAATACGTTCTAATGTATTGTAAATTGTGAATGCTAACGAACTTGATTCGATTAAACTCGTGACCTTCACCAACCAATCAGGATTTAGTAAACCAAGTTGTCCGCCGGAAATTCGTCCGGCAAAGAAACTGGCTCACAGGAAGTGACTGTATATTTCCGCCGGAAATGACGTATATATGGTGTTCCCAGGTCATACCATTAGAGAATGTAGATTTACACCGGTGTCGATGTGCGAGGATATGTGCAATTAATTTTGCGTGGTAGGAACAGCGTGCCAACCTCAGCTTGGCGTTGTCAATAGATACGAAAGCTGTAGCAGATGATGATGACATCATGTTGTATTTTGACCAAATTCTCGGCATTTTCTTCTGGAATTCTTGTACGAACACCGAGAAATAGAGGCTCGATTCCTTTATTTTTCAACCTGGCAAGATTTGCTCTCATAAATACAAGGTTAGTGTCTTTTTTTTAATGATGAAATCCAACAAGCAGTTCGATGCTAGTGTCACAGCACGTCCATTACGGAGATACTGGTGAGGGGAAGGGTTGGACAATCAGGGATGCTCTGTATCGCTGAGGTCTGGGGAAACTGGAGATAAACCAAAACGAAATTACAAAATGTAATTTATTAGTTATCAAAGATACAATATGGCGGCGATGTGCGTATACTGGCGACTATCGAAGAAGTCGTTGAACCGAACTATACTCATGTGTAGACACTAAGCAAAAATACCCAAAAGGATGCATCGGTCATGCGACCAGTGTAGTCCCAGATCAGACTGCACATTGGTGAAATCTGATCCGTACATTAACTGACGCTCCTGCATGTATGTGATCAGTGTAGTCCCAGATCAGACTGCACATATGTGGAGTCTGATCAGAACCTACACTGATGCGTCGGAAGTTAAACAAATGGAAACAACGGTATATGTTGCCAGTGAAGACACGAATATGGCTGCACATTTGTGCCAGCCAATTAGGGTCCTCACTGATGGTCAAATAGGTGGGAACACATGAGAATAGCGGTTCTAACCTAACAATGCACCGAAATGTGGCATAAATAACGGTGGGTATGTGTTAAAATAAACACAAAATCCCGAACATGAAACTGTCCGACATGAACCGTAGATACAATATATGGCTAACGGCCGGTATAACTAGGATCATTAAGGTGCCAATTGATACAGAATATCAATATCTGGCCGGTGCCTGAACATAATATGTCGCAATTCTCATGAAATAGAGTAGATGTATACACAATCGAACATGCACGCCATATATGATATACACAAAGTAATCGGCTCACGAGAAAATAGATGAGTGATAATCGGTGATCAAAATGACAAAGGAGTGTATGAAACGTCCAAAACTCCGTTTACGTCATTATGTGATCATTTCACCAATTAAGCCAAATACAAGCAAGACATATATACATAATTTACAATTGCAATTACCTGGAGATAAACCAAAACTAAATTACAAAATGTAATTTATTAGTTATCAAAGATACAATATGGCGGCGATGTGCGTATACTGGCGACTATCGAAGAAGTGACGACAGCCGGGCAGTGCGCGCCAAAGCCAACGCCAGAACGAGACTTGAGATTCCGCGCCAAATGACGCACATCATAAGGCATTAAACTTAGCTGTTGAGCTGTGCTTATGCAACAGTAAGCCATGTCTTAAGATGGACACTAAAACGCTCAGAAAAATATACAGGTGTTAACTGTGCATGATATTATATAATATATATATAGGATATGATATAGGAGATATGGGTATTATAGGATATGATATAGGATATATAGGTTATAGGAGATATGGATATCATAGGATATGATATAGGAGTTTGGATAAAAGGACCTTCCGGTTACACACTCCCTCCCCACGTGAAATGTCGTCTCGACATTTAACATTATTACAAAGCAAAGCAGTGTGTAATCATAATCTAAAAACGTTTATTCACATATAAAATACATATCATTTTATTTTCAAAATGAATCTCAGTGGTTCAGCTCCCAGAAGCCGGTACTCATCCACGCAGGCGGTTTCCGTTCCCGTCCCGATCTGCGAATGGGCTGAGATAACTCTCGTTCCGGTACTTCCGGGCGCGGCTGTCACTATCTCTGGTGATACTGGTCTCACTTCTGGTGACTGTATGCTGGGAACAGCTTCTCCATCAGGTGTGTGATCTGAAATCACGGAAACTGGTTCTACAGTGTTACTGGTGCTAGACACACCCGATGCATGTTCCTCTACAACATAACTTCCGTCAGCATCTGGAATAGAATGGACAGCGGGTAATGACATACTGACGTCGACGGGGCTACTTGGTTGAAATCCCGGATCCTGTGGATCCAGGTGACGTCTCGGAGATAGACGTCCTCTACCCCCACTTCGACGTTGTGGAATAACGTATGTCCCTTCACTGGCATCACTAGAAGCGTCCGAACTGGTGCTTGAATGCCTGTGTCTCCACTGTCGTTCTCCAGTGATATTCTCCTGGTGGTGTCGTCTCTGTGAACGCAGCCGTGTTCGTGGTGTGTTTCCCTTGGTCATGTGACTCATCCGGATGGAAGGTCACTTGGATGGCGTTGAACGGCAGTAACAAGTTCCTATGGAGCACTTTGTCACGTCCAGGTCCGTCCTCTTTCCCTACCAAGTACACGGGAATGTCCTTGTTCGGCTGGTCCTCACAATATATGGGTCTCTAAACCATCTGTCTGCCAACTTGTGCTTCTTATCCATCCGCACGTTCTTCACCAGAACTCTATCTCCTTGCTCCAACTTGGACTGTCGGACTCTCCAAATCGTAAATGGCCTTGTGCCTCTCCTCCTGCAGTACGGGATTCTTCTGAAGCTCGCTGGTAAGCAAATGCCAGTCTTTTCTTCAGTTTGTCGACTTAGCCAGTAGGGTTCCTGTGTTGTCCGACTTCATAGTCCTCTTGTAGTCCAAGGAAAGTGTCAAACGCGAGTCTGGGATGTCTTCCAAATACTAGGAAATATGGACTATATCCGGTGCTCTCGTGTTTGGTGCAGTTGTACGCGTGAACCATTGGACTGACGTACGACTTCCAATCCTTCTTCTGCTCTTCTGGGAGAGTACCAAGCATGTTGCAGAGAGTATGGTTGAATCGCTCGGTCATCCAATTCCCCATCGGGTGGTATGGCGTGGTTCTACTCTTCCGGACGCCGGCGATCTTGCACAACTCACGGATGACATCCGACTCGAAATTTCGATCTTGGTCGCTGTGTAGCTTCGCCATGAATCCATAGTACTGGATGAAGGAGTCGTACAGCGCCTTTCGCAGTGGTATGGGCCTTTTGATTCTTGGTAGGTATGGCATGGGCGAGTCTTGTAAAGTGATCGGTGATGACCAATATATTCTCGTATCCGCCTTTTGACCGTTCCAAGCTCAGAAAGTCCATACACACGAGCTCCATCGGTGCAGATATCTTGATGTTGACCAGCGTAGCTGTCCGGTTTGTAGATGGTGTCTTGCGTCTAATACAGCTGACACAGCACTGTATCCTGTCGGCGATGTCTTTATCTATCCCAGGCCAATAAAACCTTGCCTTCATGAGTGATAGTGTCCCGTCACGTCCTTGGTGGCCTAAATCACTATGCAGTGCATGAAATGCCAGATCTCGATACGCCTCTGGAAGTACAAGCTGGTGGGTGCTCTTGCCGTCCTGCTGCCAAATCCTAAACAATACGTCATCCCGCAGCACCAATTTGCTCCAGTTCTTGATGTACTTCTGGACGGTCAAACCTTCCAGCTGCACCTCCTCCTTGGTGGGGCGTCGTCCACTTTGTACCAGTTGTCGTACTCGGCCAATATGCGGATCCACATGCTGTTCCTTCTTCCAGTCCGGTTCATCACCGATATGTGTGACCTCGTCTTCTGGAATGACCTCTCCAGCCAACTCTGGTGAGAAGACAGCGTTGCACTCGGCTAGTGGCACCTCCACTTGACACGCATTGCATATCGCCTTTACTGCCTCTGTAAACACTTCTGACGTCTGATTCTGTGAAGATGGTAGGCGTGACAATCCGTCTGCATCGGCGTTGGATTTGCCACTCCTGTACTTGATGCTGAAATCAAAACTACTGAGCGCCGCTATCCAGCGATGTCCGGTGGCATCCAGCTTCGCAGACGTCAGAACGTACGTTAAACAAGGGTTGTTGTCGGTTCGGACCTCAAACTTGTTACCATACAGGAAGTCATGGTACTTCTCCGTCCGCACCGACCACTTGAGCGCCAAGAATTCCAGCTTATGAGCAGGATACCTCTTCTCGCTGTTCCTCAAGCTTCTGCTGGCATAGGCAACCACTCTCTCAACTCCATCGTGCACTTGGTACAGGACTGCACCGAGTCCGTCTCCTGAAGCATCGTGTGTAAGATGAATGGCTTCGAGTAGTCTGCGTACGCGAGCACTGGTGGTGACGTCAGCTTGTCGATGATGACGTCGAATGCTTCCTGTTGCGCAACCGTCCACTTCCATGGTATACTTGTCCGTTTCTTCTTGGTCTTGTTCGTGGGATGTCCGATCAGCAGGTCATTAAGTGGCCGTACTATCCGCGAGTAATCCTTGACGAATCTACGGTAGTATCCCGCGAATCCCAGGAACTTCCGGACTTCCTTGATGTTCGTGGGAACACGGCCAATTCCTCAAGGCTTCCACTTTCTCCGGATCTGTCTCTACGCCGTCTGCCGACACCACGTGACCAAGATAATTCACCCGACGCATGAAGAACTCTCACTTGGATCCCTTTAGCTTCAGAGCATGCTGCTGTAGCCGGCGAAATACTGCCTCCAGCTTGGTGCAATGTTCCTCAAATGTCTTGGAGAATATCATCGACTCGTCTAGGTAGATCAGGCAGTCGCGTAGATGGAGATCACCCATGCACCTCTCCATGAGTCGCTGAAAAGTACTTGGTGCGTTCGTTAAGCCAAAAGCCATCATGTTGCCATCCTGTAGAAGCCCAGGGGACCCACGGAGAATGCCGTCTTCTGCTTGTCTGCCTCTGACATGGCCACTGCCAATAACCACTACGAAGGTCCAACTTGGAAAAGTACTTGGAGCCTGCCAGTGCGTCTATGGTCTCGTCTATGAGCGGTAAACTATATGCGTCCCGGATGGTTCTGGCATTAAGCTTACGAAAATCTATGCAGAAGCGGAGGCTGTTGTCCTTCTTTCGTACAAGCACGATGTTGGACAAGAACGGACTCTCTGATGGACGTATAGCTCCAGCTTCAACCATCTCTTTCAAGTGTTCCCGTACTTCTTCGTACATTCCAGGTGGAATCCTGCGGTACGGTTCCTTGAAGGGGGTGTCATCTGTCAACTTGATAGCATGCTCCACGATATCAGTACATCCTAAATCTGTGGGACCTCTACTGAAGATGGACGTCCATCGACTGATCAATGAAGTGACTTCTTGTCGCTGTTCAGAGCTCAAACTGTCACTGTCCAACTTGATTCCTAACTCCTTCAGTTCCTCTGGTATGGGTTCCACAGTCTTCGGTATAGTCTGTTGCGTTGTAGTCGTGTCTTGATCTGGTTTCCAACTGCGGAGTACATCTACCTTCTGAAGTTCGCAGAGTGTGGCCCTCGGAGGAATGGACATCACCTTCGCTGATATGTTGCAGATGCGAACAGGAATCCTGACTGTGTTCGCGCTGCTGAAGTGATGGACACCACCCGGGGACATACAGTCAGACTACCAGGCAACTTCGTAGACTGTTCTGTGACTACAGATCCGACGAGTTGATCCTTCCGTACCAGTCCTGATACGACGATTGACTCCTGTGGTTGTAAGTTGATCGGACGCTTGTTGGTTGACTTCGCAACTCCGATGCTGATGCAGCTCGCTTCCATGGATTTGAAGGCCAACCTCCATTCTTCAGGCAAGTAATCTGTTTGCTGACAGTGTTCCATACAGTGACGGATGTAGTTGGTTCCAATGATGATTGGTACCCCTCTGTTGTGTTCTGTATCTGGAACAATAAGGCATGGCATAGTTACAACAGATGTGTCCAGAGAAGGTACACACAAATCTGCATCAACATATCCAGTGTATGGCAACTGATTTCCATCAGCTACATTCACAACCAGCCCAAACTCCTGCAAACAACTATGTAACTCGGGTTTATCAGTCAGTGAATGGTAAAAACACACTCCGCCATAGTGGTCACTACACTACCCGAGTCAATCAATGCTTTCGCGTCTTGGTCACAAACTGTAACGTCTGTTTCCGCAGACGGACCAATCACTCACTCTAATAATGTTACACCAGATGTAACTGTAAACGGAATCACAATTGTTAGCATTTTTGGGGCGTCTGTTTCCACCTGTGTCTCTGACTTGCCCCTCGTCAGAGACACGATCTAGTTTAAAGACTGTCTGTGTGGTACTCCTCTACCACGTGGCTGAAAATACGATCTACTACGACCACGTCTGAAATTCCCTCGACCTCTGTATGTGTCATCCTGAAAATGATCAGGTGATCCACGGGGCGGATCGGTTGGTCTGGTCTGCTGCTCCAGCCTGGATTCCATGGAGTCCATACGCTTCATCAGCTCCTGTAACTTATTGCAAAGATCATTAATGGATGTTGCAGGTGGAGTTTCAGACTCTGTGGTCGTCATGTGATGCTGAGCAGTCTTCCTCAGTCTATCACTCCCGGTCATCTCTTGGTCAATCTTCCGGACCTCCCTAAGAAACAAGTTAAAATCTGTCATTGAATCATACTTGTGGCGAGAGGCGTTTTTCACTCGCTCGCTGCAGAGACCTGTCCAAAATGTGTTACGCAACATGTCATTCTTAGCTGAAAAAGTTACATGTCCTAACTCAACTGCACGCTGTAACAAATCTTCTAACCGGCAGGCCCATGTTGCCACTGACTCTCCGGCCTTCTGATTTCCCAATCAGGTTCCCTGATGTCGCGTGTTGTCAAACTTCAAACTTCATTCGCCAAGCAAAATTCACAGACAAAACAAACCGAATGTGTCGCAAAGAAATAAATTAATCTTAATTAATTTACTTCGATGCATTGACACAAATCCGAGAGATCGCGCTAAGTAATTCCGATCTAATGGTAAACAACAAAATAAATTGCAAAGGTTTTTTTTTTTTTTTTTTTTTTGAAATTCACTGAAGTTGTTATCTTCTACTACCAACTACAATTACATATAATTCATTATTATATATATAATTGTAATATAGTATATTCAATAATGTAGTACAATACGCTTCAGAAGCACTGAATCATTACAGCTTCAGAGTATGAGGCTGTACTTATGCAATGAACAAATAATATCAGAAATATTTCACTGAATTCTCACAAGACGGATGATATCAATGAAGACCCCTGGTCAATATATATAATAACAACACAACCCCGGGCCGTGGACAACTATCCGTATAAATATGCTTTATCCGTATAACTCCATCTCGATCAAGTGAATAGGTCTTTATATGACACCGAGCGATATGATACTACGAGACGACCCGGTTGACGGTTACAATAATCAGATCGTAATCGCCACCGTCAATCAAAAAATCGGCCACAACGGGAACGTGAACGTGGATATCATCAAGCGCACCCACAACAGTGGACCCGATTTCATAAAACCGCCAATTCACGAATTGGGCCCCCCATCAAGTTCATTCGAACCCAGTGTTCCACCGATTTCCGCTCCTGTTTCACCCTCTGCAATAGGACCAGCAAGTTCCCCCAATCGCGATTGGATTGGAACAGGGAAAAATAGTGTCACAACCCACGAGGAGTAGAAATTAGGGCTCGTCGTAGCCCTCGTGGTGGTCGGACTATTTGTGCTTTGGATTTAGGAACTCTCGGGAGGCTAAAAGTAGGAGACCGGCGATTGCCACGATTAGAGCCAAAACATTATCGGCGAGCCATCCGCCCGTTTTTGATGATATAGATAGCAATGAAGGAGAGGAGAACCCCCGATCAACCCAGGCAGCGCGGCAGCCAACTTTCCTGCTAATTTAGCCAGGAGATTGGCGAGGGCTTTTAGTTGTTTTTTTATCCATTCTTTGGCTCCACCGGATGGAGCTGGTGCTGGCGCTGGTGCTGGTGCTGGCGCTGGTGCTGGCGCTGGTGCTGGCGCGGGTGCTGGTGCCGAACCACCCGTGATAGACAGAACTAGAGACGATATATATAGAATTAGGGTCGATATAATCATGGTGAAAGCTGTGAGGATGGTTACTATTGTGAAGCCTTTCTCTCTGAACAGAGTGCGAAGACGTTCACCGAGTGTCGTGTCCTCGTGCAGGATACTCGTGATTGATTCGTGGCTACGACTTAATTGTCCAGAGAGTGTCTCACGGTTAATTGAGACAGCCGCTAAGCGAGCTTCTCTTTCATCCCGCAACGACCGCAGGAGTTTATTGATACGCTCGGTAGATTCTCTATCACCACGGGCTTCCCCAAGTTTTCTTTTTTCTTGCTCGATATGTTCTTCCAGCTCCGTGAGTTTGGAGAGGTTATTAACTAGTTCACCACGGCCCGTTTGCAGAACCTTATTGAGTCCCAGGAGTTCGCGAAGAGGTAACGGTGGGTCATACTTCGTGCCGTTTATTTCGTTGACCGTGGTTTCCACTGTGTTAATCGCGTCGGTGACTATACGAGGGACCTCGCTGATATCGCTCGTTTCTATAGCGGCGGCCGTCTTCGCCAGCGTTTCGTCGGTATCCTGCATGGTTTTTATCATTTTTTTAGGCACCTGCGACCGATCATCGAGCACTCCGAGAGCTCGAGCGAGGTCTGCTCCATATCGGCTCACTGAAGAGGGGTTGAGGAACTTGGTCGGGTCGTACGTCAGCAACTTCCAGTTCTTGCCCCATTTAACCCACAGGTCTCCTCTTTCAGTGCTGCGAAACTCCAACGTGGCCTTGATGCCGTGTTTAGACACTATACTCTCCCACCGTTTCACCAGAGAATCCGTTTCCGGGAGACCAGCCAGCTCACCCTTGGAGATCCCCGCAGGAATATCGGCACCGCCCGCCCATGTCGGAGTTTCGGGTGGGGCCTCCCACGTATGTAAAGGTGTATTACCCCGATACTTCTCGGGTGTCGGGAAGAAACGTGTTTTCTTCCCGGGTGTGTCAAACAAACGTGTATTCCCGGGTTGAAACAAATTCTTCTCGGGTGTATTATTGTGTGCCCACCCGGGAAACGGATACTTCTCGGTTGGGGTCTCTATGAAGGTCGTTTCTTCGAAGTCGTCATCATCCATATAATCGGAAGTTCGGTTGGAGTCATCATCATCATCATCATCATCGAGGTAATCGTCTCCGTCGCCCGTAGTGCGATCGAATTCGTCCATGCCAATATCGAGACCAGCCATCTTTAATAATTATTATTATATTAAAGACAAAACCATACAGGTTTAATAGATTATGTCTTCGAGTCAATACGGTCGCAAACTCAATCCATATCGCAGACTGCGTGAGCCCCTCGGGGCAAAAGGTGTGAGACAGAGTGTCGTTATTACGAACAACCCATCGACGATCGACCAGAACCAGCAGCTCTTAGTACGCTTCCCCAACCTCGGAGCTAGCGACGTCATTATGCCGGGGACTGTTCGCCTCGCTTTCACTATTTCGCTTACATCGACGGACGCGGACCGAACCATCGTTCAGAACCTGGGTCGTGCCATCGTCAAGAAGACCATGATAAAGATTTCTGGTAATGAGGTGATGTCGATCGACGACAGCGACGTCTACCATTGCTACCAGGATCTGTGGAAGACGGCGCAAGAGCGCGAAAACGCTGTCTATCAGGGTATTGACACCAGTCGAAATAAGAACGTAACCATACTTAGAATCGGGGCTGGTGACAAGGCAGATAACGTCGCGAGCGACAACGCGGTCGCGGCCGCTTACGGCAACCGATTCTACATCCCGATCGACTTTGAGTTGCTGGAGAGTCACATGCCCTACTATCAGAGCGCGGCACCGCCTCGAATACGAACTAACTTAACGTCAACGACTACGGCCGAGTTCTCATAGCCACTGACATAACATCGAAGTATACGATCGACAATGTGTCGCTGGAGTACGACATGGTCACGATGCCCGAACTCGCGCGATTAATCAGATCCCAGTATGTCGGGCACGTTGCCATACATTTACGGACCGAGTTCTTCGCCACCGCAAGATGACGAAAGACAAAAGCGACACATTGTGGAATATTAACGTCAACGTACCCGCCCGCTCGATGAAAGGTATACTGATGTTGTTCGAGGAGGGTCGTTAGCGCTCGGTGCTAGAAAATCCGACAAATTCTATAACCCCAAAATCACGAAGGTAGAGGTGACGATCGAGGGAGTACCCAATCAACTCTACAGCGCGGGTCTTCGTGCGCACCAGCAGTGGGACGAAGTAAGAAAACATTTTGCTTCCGGCTCTAAGCGTTCCCCGGAGGTTGCCGCGGTTGCCAGAGACCTGCAGCTCTCGGAAATCTCCCTCTCGGATTTTCTGACTACCAAATACGATCTATGGCTAGACATGTGAGCCAGCGACGACGACCAAATACACGGCAGCGGACGCCAAGTTGAGAACGCTAGCGAGGGTGTGACGATCCAGATAACCAAAGAGGCAGATGGAGCTGGCACATTGAACGTATACTTATATATAATAACGGACGCGCAACTCAACATCGAAAATGGCCGATACGTCTCACCTTTATACTAAAAATCAATACCAATTCACGATTGGAGATGCCCACTCTGCCATAATATGTGGGCAGACAGGATGCGGAAAAACGGTTTTTCATCCTCGACTTGCTAGATGGGCTCCTACCGCGATGCCTTTCATCACATTGTGATCCTGTGTCCCACTGTGCGGCACAACGAGACTTATCAGCGGCGCCCGTGGATATGGACCGACCCTGGGGTATACGTTATTGACCACGGCGACAGGCTTCACGGTTGGCTGCGTGTCTTCTATCAAATATTCCAGGGAGAGCCCACCGTATACGTGATTGACGATTGCTCGGCCAAGGCGGCGATGACCAAAAAGAAGGACATGCTCTCCGAGCTCGCATTTTCTGGCCGCCATGCGAGGCAAAGCGTATGGATCTCCACTCAGAAGTACAACGCCGTCCTCAAGGATCTGCGCGAGCAAACGAAATGGGTCGCCCTCTTCCACTGCAAGGACCGAGACTCATTCGATGAATGTCTTAGAGAGAACGACGTTATCCCAACGCGCGAGGAGCGCCTGGAGGTTCTCCTGTTTCTCCCTCACGATCGCGTCGGTCGCAAGACGTACAAGTACGCGCTGACAATCGTTGACGTAGCGAGTCGTTATAAGGGGGCTGAGCCGTTGGCCACTAAAGAGTCTAAGGAGGTGGCCGAGGCTATTTCCCGAATATATAAGAGGAGTCCTCTCAAATGGCCGAATCTTCTCCAGGTCGATCCCGGCCGCGAGTTCATGGGCGCTGTCTCTCATCTATTGGCTAAACACAAAGTTTCTGTCAGACGTGGCCTCGTCAACATCCACCGGGACCAGGGGATCGTGGAGCGCTTCAATCGAACCCTGGCTGAGAGACTGTTCGGACACCAATACGCTAAAGAACTTGTAGACCCTCATTCGCGATCGACCGAGTGGGTGGCCAGACTGTCCGCCGTGGTCTCCGCACTGAACGGAGAGGTGACCAGATTGATAGGTAAGAAGCCCGTAGATGCTATCAAGTTTAAAAGGTGACGAGCAAGCCCTCTGCCGTCTCGCGCGGGCGACCTGTTGGTTTAGAGGAGCAACGGCTTCCATCGGATATTGACGTCCGGTACCTCTATCAACCGGGAGAGCTCGAAGGTGGCAGCCGCCGCGCGACTGATCCCGTGTGGTCTCTCAATGTATATCATCTAGATCAATCTATTACCAAACCCGATGAGCCCGTGCTCTACTATTTGGATGATGGGCCCTCTCGAGGGTTTGTTCGCGAAGAACTTCTCGCGGTGCCTTCTGACACCCAGTTACCTCCGGATCGAGTCTTTAAAGAGGTTCCGTATGTATTCCGTCCGATAGCACGCGTCTTTTATCGTAGTACGCCGATAGTCCTAATTTTTGTTGACAGTACGTTTTCATAACGCCGTCTTTCATTTTCAATCCTCTATTTTGTGCTACATCTATAATGTGTTTTCCATCTTCTGTAGTTTCGCTTAGTACTCGTTTATATCTATCCCAATTTAAATCGTTAGTTCTCTTGGACATTCCTTTCGCGGAGTTTTTATTAATTGAATTAAATTTTTCTACGAAATAACACTTACTAGATAACGCTATCGCCCTATCTCCGCTAAATTCCATTTTGAAAAGTCCTGGTTCTCTATTACTCCATTTATCCCAAGCCAACCATTTCTTTTTTTCTTTTTCAAACTCGTCTAGTAAGTTAGGTCTAATCAATTCCTCTATCGTTTTTCCACTAACTCCTATATACATACTATCCGTGTCCATCTGTATTAATTCGAAGTCTTCTCTTTTTACGTATTTGTCTAGAAATTCGTAGTAAAATTCCAACATTCTCAATTTAGCTAGTTGATAAACCGCTATTCCACAATGGAATGGTCTCTTTACTGAGCACCGGGGTTTTCTTGAAGATATTTCGTACGCATGTCCTATCTCTTCCAAATCATCAAAATACGCGGATCTTAATGCTTTGTCAACACAGGTTTCGTCTCGCGTATATGTCGTATTTAAATGTCTCTCCGTTGTCTCTATCATTTTTCCGCAACACGAGTTTCCTAATAATTTCATTATGTCGGCCACCGGTTTCTTATTTGATTCTACATCCCCCGTTCGTCTTGCGGCTGTAACTTCTTTAGCGAACCATTCGAAGGGTTTACCACTAATATAATCTATAACACGATGAACTCCCGTTATTTCTAGGCCGTGTTTTAAATACCATTTCAACAGTGGCGCGTACAGCAATACTTTAGTGGCCGACATAGATCCCACCAATTTTCTTACCGTTTCCTCTAGTTCGGCCAGTATCTTTTAAATATTTTAACATGTGCGCGGGAACTTCATCAACCTCTACTTCTCTGTTTATAAAAAGTGGAGACATTTCGGAAAACTTATCTTTTAAGTTGTGTGGAACTTCTATATCCACCTCCGCAAACCCAAACCAGTCTCCGGATAAAACTCTTTTACTAAACTTTTTAATAAGTTTAGGATTATGTGGGTTATCTATATGATGTATAGTTTCTTTTCCACACGGTATCTCTTTATTTAACGTAGATAAATATAACGCGTTTGCGTCGTACCCCAAAACAGCCTCGCAAGGTTTGGAACCCACTCTAATATTTGAAACACCGGCTTCCGCATATCGCGTAAATACTATCGATGGACCACCAACTAGAACGTCTTTCATCATTTTGTATGTTTCTTCTTTCGGCGCGCAAAGAGCATCCTCTGGTATAATCATCTTGGAAGATTTTTGTTCTTTAATGGTTCCTCTCAATAAATATTGTATAGCCAAACCCGGTAGTGTTACCGTGTCTTTGAAAATATCTACACCCCTGTGTTTATAAAATTCACACATTTTTCCCACAGCTTCTAGGAACGGTGCTACATCTAAATCGTTATAAGATTTCAACCAATCTCTGAAAGTTTTCATATTCTCTTCTTCGAAAATTCTACGACATTTGCTTAATTCTGTTTCGTCTAGTAACATTTTCCCAGATAGTTTGGAATACCAATTCTCTATATCCGGTAGTCCCGGGTAATCCAGCTTGTCTGTAGAATCGAACCACTCGTAAGGAAAGAAAGATTTCTGTCCTTTGCAGTCGTAGGCTTTTATCCAACTATCGTAACTTACACCGGTCCTAGGTAAAGTATTACATCAAGAAATCTAAACTCCGGAGTAAATAGAAATATTGTCGCGTTCGCCTTTTTCCAACCATTACTTTCTTCGTTGTTGATGACAGTTCGCCTACTAAATATTTCTTTATTAAGTTTATATCGTACTTACTGCTGTTAAAACCTATAACCGGTACTTGCTCTATCCACTGTTCACGATCTGCGATTTGTTTTTCGCGTAAATATTCCGTATTAAATTCGTATCTTGACCATACTTCTTCTCTTATAGCTTTTCCCCTGACTTTCAAATCTTCTACGAATTTTTCTATAAGTTTTGCGGGATCTTTATCACAAATATGAGTTACCGTTCCTGAGAAATTATCTCCTATACTAACGCTTACCGGAACGTCCTCAGCTTCGTACTCTAAACTATTACCGGTAGTTTCATCTTCTGGCTGGAGATACGCCTCAAAATCGTATACTATCTGATATGGATAAAGAGTAGTGTCGCAACCGATCTTTATATCTTTACCCGTTCTTCGAAATTCGCATTCCCACATAACTACTAGGTTGAATTCTTTGCTTCTAATAAATTTATCTCTTCTCATTGTGAATGCGCGTTCTTCTTTTTTATGCTTTGCATGAATCTCACACCCGTGCCAGTAACAGCCGTGATATTGAT
Source organism: Conchocele bisecta (assembly GCA_029237695.1). Lineage (NCBI taxonomy): Eukaryota > Metazoa > Mollusca > Bivalvia > Lucinida > Thyasiridae > Conchocele > Conchocele bisecta. The sequence continues at coordinate 47,510 of JAQRGA010000180.1, forward strand.
ATACGGTATTGGTTTCTGGACAGTATCCATCTAATGGAGTAGCTAAAATAAAATCCATCTTTCACCCCCGTGTCCGCACTGTTCGTGGTGAATGTGAATTCCCTCCCGCTTTTCCACAGAGTACATCCAATCGATCGCACCATAACTGTTAGAACCTTTTGGGTAGAACGCTTTCTCGAACGACGAACGCGGGCGCTCTAAATAATTACCATCGCATATTACTTTTGTCTCACCTCTCATACATTTTGGTCCGTGTCTCTTCATATTACTCGCGTTCGTGAATTTCTGTTTGCAATTATCGCAGGCGTAAATTTTAGATAGGTTTTTAAGGTTTTTTATAAGAAATGCGTGATTATTAAACAGTCCTATTGTCATTGGTTTATTACCTAGTGCATCATAGTGCGCTGGTACCTTTTTATATCCCCCGCAACGAGTTGTGGGGGGGGGGGGGTGTACTGGAGTCAGGTCGTCCGTCCGTCCGTCCGTCCGTCCGTCCGGATAAACTTAACATCAGAGAAATATTGTTATAACTTCTATTTCCTTCATCTAAAATGCTTGATATTTCACACATGCATTCCTGTAAGGCTCTACTACCATGCTGTGCCAAATCCACGACCGTCCAACTCCCGCAGATCCCAAGGTCAAGGTCAATTACTTAGTCCGTAAACTTAACATCAGAGAAATATTGTTATAACTTCTATTTCCTTCATCTAAAATGCTTAATATTTCACACATGCATTCCTGTAAGGCTCTACTACCATGCTATGCCAAATCTACGACCGTCCAACCCCCGCAGATCCCAAGGTCAAGGTCAAATACTTAGTCTCTTTACAAAACTTAACATCACAGAAAATATTGTTATAACTTCTATTTCCTTCATCTAAAATGCTTAATATTTCACACATGCATTCCTGTAAGGCTCTACTACCATGCTGTGCCAAATCCACGACCATCCAACCCCCGCTGATACCAAGGTCAAGGTCAAATACTTAGTCTCTTTACAAAACTTAACATCAGATATTGTTATAACTTATATTTCCTTCATCTAAAATGCTTAATATTTCACACATGCATTCCTGTAAGGCGCTACTACCATGCTGTGCCAAATCCACGACCATCCAACCCCCGCTGATCCCAATGTCAAGGTCAAATACTCTTTACAAAACTTAACATCAGAGAAATATATTATAACTTCTATTTCCTTCATTGATAAAATTCTTATTATTTCACTTGTGCATTCCTCTAAGGTTGTACTATCATGCTGTCACAAATCTACGAGTGTCCAACCCCCGCTGATCTCAAGGTCAAGGTCACATACTTAGTCTCTTTACAAAACTTAACATCAGAGAAATATGTTATAACTTCTATTTTCTTTCATTGAAAATACTTAATATTTCATATGCTGTGACAAATCCCCGCTGATCTCGAGGTCAACGTCACATACATACCGTATAACCTTTTTTTTTTTTTTTTTTTTTTTTTTACTGACTAATAAACGAAAAAACACGCCCCCCCCCCACCCCCCCCCCCCCCCCAAATAAAAAAAAACATTTTTTTTACCAATGACCGCCAATTTCAAACACAAATAATCTTCTTTAAATCCTTATTTATGTTTGAAATTGGTGGTCGTTGGTAATTTTTTTTTTTTTTTTTTTTTTTTTTTTTACTGACTAATAAACGCCCCCCCCCCCCGCCCCCCCCCCCCCCAAATAAAAAAAACATTTTTTTTACCAATGACCGCCAATTTCTAACACAAATAATCTTCTTTAAATCCTTATTTATGTTTGAAATTGGTGGTCCTTGGTTTTTTTTATTTTTTTTTTTTTATTTTTTTATTTTTTTTACTGGCTAATAAACGCCCCCCCCCCCCTTTGTAAAATGTAACGCCTCCGGGGGCGTTAATTCGAGGTTATACGGTAGTCTCTTTACAAAACTTAACATCAGAGAAATCGGTTATAACTTCTATTTCCTTTCTCGGATCTGCTTCACATTTCACACACTCATTACTCCAATGGACCTCTATCACCCTGTGACAAATTCACGTTCATGCCGCTCGCGCTAATCCCAGAGTCAAGGTCACAAGCCCACACACTTGGAAATTTGTACATATTTTAGGGGTACCTGGGCCCACGCGGGGGGTATTCCATAAGCCTCGCTTACTGACCAATCTAGTTCAACCACCAAACACCACCTTGTGTCGGTTGATATACTTCTATACCGATTTAAAAAAACTCTTCAACCTTTTTCAGATCTGAAAAAGGAATTGGTGAAACATCATTACTACCGGTATATTGTTTACTAAGTCCTTTCGCCTTGTCCGTGCATCTGTGGGGTCTGATCTTTTTATCAAGGAGCATAGCTAAGACACCTGAACAGACAAAGATCGTCATTATACTTATCTAAAGAATACATACCTTTTCTATTCCTCAACCATTCTGGAAGTTCTCCTCCCGCTACTTCTTTGGATTGTAGTCCCAAATCTATTACCCTACTGCCCTGTATTAACTTTACAAAAACCTCTACCCATCTTACAAACTTCCACTTTGTATTTGGTCTGTCTATTTTATCTGACATTATTCGTGTTTGCTCCTTATCTGACAACCATTTTTGAACGGTTTTCATCGATGATAGTGGTTCGCTACCACCGAGATTTTTGTGAAATATTATAGTTTTAGGTTTTCCATTTTTAGCTTCCTCCATATGTTCTAGCTTGTAAGAATATGAATATCTCAAATAAACATTTGTTGTTAGATACGGAGCGATTTTATCGGACATGTGTTCAGACTCGTTGATGTCAATGTTTTTACGAAAGGTTAATGTAACTACCCGTCTTCCCTTTTCTACCTTTTCCAACGTTTCATCGTGAGCCCCCAATATTTCTTCACCTTTTTCCACTATCGCGCGAACGATAGATTTTTTCTTATTATTTAGACCACCTGTGCGTTTAATTTGGGACATGCTTGACGGTTTGATTACACTGGCCCTTAACCCCGCAATACTTTCTTTTTGAATTCTGTTACCAACTTCTTCCGCTAGTGAGAGGTCTTTAAAGGCTCCACGTTTGTGGGCGCGGGTAAACCGCTTCATAAACGCCTCATTCTTTGTGGAGTTTATAAGATTTGTCAACCCCTTAACTCCCAACCGTTTACTATAAGTAATCCCTAGAGATTCGGCTTCTCTTCTCAAACTTTCTATTTCTGACGTTATCATATTTTCTGTATATAACCTATGAGATTTATCTGTTCAATTGGATGAACATGATGTTTTTTTTTCTCGTCCAATTGAATATAAAAAATACATATGTATATACATAATGGAGTGTGCGACTTGTTGTAAGACATTTGCGTGTAAAGACTATCTACGAAGGCATCTATCGAGACGTAGAAAATTTCCTTGTGTCGCCCCACAATTTCAATGCCCCAGATCCCGACTGTAAATTCGTTAGTGCCCAAACTCTTTGTAGACATAAGCAACTACGCTGCCCTGTGGTAAGGCTAAAGGTGAACGCAGTAGACTAGAGCTGGTAGAATTAGTTGCTGATCTACGGAATAAATTAGCTATAGTGGAGGAGGAAAATGCCGTGTTGAAAAATAAATATGAGGTATTTATGACACCAATATGACAACGAGACGAAAACAAATCCTTTTTATTACTATAGTTTTATATGTTCAATTGGACCTCTTTTCAAATTATGTATTTATGACACCAAATGTCACGATTTTGCTGTCGGGTGACAATTTCCTCGTTAACCAATTTTGGAGTTTTTCGGGGTGTGGTTGGAGTAGTATATAGGGTGGGAAAATGATACCACCGTTAGGTGGTATCATTTTGACTCCCTATATACTACTAATTTATTAGTTATCAAAGATACAAAATGGCGGCGATATGCGTATACTGGCGACTATCGAAGAAGTCGTTGAACCGAACTATACTCATGTGTAGACACTAAGCAAAAATACCCAAAAGGATGCATCGGTCATATGCGACCAGTGTAGTCCCAGATCAGACTGCACATTGGTGAAATCTGATCCGTACATTAACTGACGCTCCTGCATGTATGTGACCAGTGTAGTCCCAGATCAGACTGCACATATGTGGAGTCTGATCAGAACCTACACTGATGCGTCGGAAGTTAAACAAATGGAAACAACGTATATGTTACCAGTGAAGACACGAATATGGCTGCACATTTGTGCCAGCCAATTAGGTCCTCACTGGTGGTCAAATAGGTGGGAACACATGAGAATAGCGGTTCTAACCTAACAATGCACCGAAATGTGGCATAAATAACGGTGGGTATGTGTTAAAATAAACACAAAATCCCGAACATGAAACTGTCCGACATGAACCGTAGATACAATATATGGCTAACGGCCGGTATAACTAGGATCATTAAGGTGCCAATTGATACAGAATATCAATATCTGGCCGGTGCCTGAACATAATATGTCGCAATTCTCATGAAATAGAGTAGATGTATACACAATATAAGTAATCGGCTCACGAGAAAATAGATGAGTGATAATCGGTGATCAAAATGACAAAGAGTGTATGAAACGTCCAAAAACCGTTTACGTCATTATGTGATCATTTCACCGATAAGCCAAATACAAGCAAGACATATATACATAATTTACAATTACAATTACCTGGAGATAAACCAAAACTAAATTACAAAATGTAATTTATTAGTTATCAAAGATACAATATGGCGGCGATGTGCGTATACTGGCGACTATCGAAGAAGTGACGACAGCCGGCAGTGCGCGCCAAAGCCAACGCCAGAACGAGACTTGAGATTCCGCGCCAAATGACGCACATCATAAGGCATTAAACTTAGCTGTTGAGCTGTGCTTATGCAACAGTAAGCCATGTCTTAAGATGGACGCTAAAACGCTCAGAAAAATATACAGGTGTTAACTGTGCATGATATATATATATATAGGATATGATATAGGAGATATGGGTATTATACGATATGATATAGGATATATAGGTTATAGGAGATATGGCTATCATAGGATATGATATAGGAGTTTGGATAAAAGGACCTTCCGGTTACACTAGAAAAATGTTGAAAATCTGATCGCACGTGACATTTTAACATTGCAGCCCTGCATTCAATTCTTGATTTATGGCTATTACTTCATTATAGGACCGAATTTAAAAAAATAAAAAGATGGCTCATTGCTAAATTTTGCTGAAAAATGATTTTATGCCCAAAAATAAGAGTTTTAGGGTGTTTAAATAGGTGTAAAAGTTGGGCAGGTTAACGTAAAACAGGCAGTAGTAGTCTAGTACTACTACTACTACTACTACTATGGTCGTGACGCCAGTTTTCGGGGTAGTCGGAGTTTTCGGGGTATTCACATATTTTGTAATTTGTAGACATGTGTGCAGCCGCGATGTTCTTTACGTCAGGTGATTAAAATAAAATAATCATGACATTACCTATAGTAAGTTCTTAAAAATGCCACTAAATCCAGTGTTTGGACTAAATACTGGTACTTTTTGCCATTTAGGTCATTTTGTACACGAACCTACTAGGGGCTACTGTGAGTTTCGTGATTTTCTGCGTCCGCCATTAATCTGCCCTTTAATATTGTTAAAATCATAATCAATAGTCTAGAAACGTTTCAAGTTTTCCTTCACTGTGCCTCATTCATCTGCGAGATGATCTTATAGCGAATGAAAACTCGGGACGAATTAGCAAATTGATTGACACTTTCGGAACATACCCCGAAAACTCCAACCATAAGTCAAGATTCAAGATGGCCGACTCATGTGTTTCTAAACGCGCTAACGCGAATTTTAATCTAACAACAATCTTATGTTGAAGGCAAGAAACATTGAAAGAAATGTTTATCATTCTATTGAACTGACAATTTAGCTCATATGTTATGTTTTCTAAAAACCGCTAGTTGATGAACTTGTTAATACCCCGAAAACTAGACCCACCATCATACTACTACTACTTTTTTAGTAGTCTAGTAATTTAGATTTCCGCGCAAAACTACTCGCATAATTTTGGTATCCTAAAATATTGCATTCTCATTTTTAGAACACCATTTATGACCATATAATATATGTTTTTGATATTATAATGAAGCGACCCAGCCAGCGAAGCATTGCTATACACGCTTGTGTATTGCGTATTCCTCGCTTCGAATTCATCACACATTTTGGACAACAAAACACGTCTGTCATTTTGTGCACACAACTTACCACGATCTCAGATGCATGCCTGAATGTTCACACTATTCAATAGTTTATGATTGTCGTCTTCACACAGCAGGAAACGTGTTTAGTTCGTTATAATTCACAATAGTTTGTTGGCATTTCCTGTGTGTGTTGAATGCAGCCGCCATGTTTACTGGCTGTGCTTGTTTTGGCTCGTGTCTGATCGGAATATTCCGTCCATACAATCTAGCCAATCACTATGCGGGAGGTTGGACAAGTTCCGTAAGTCACGGAACTTGTCCAACTCGGCCTGACAACACCTATAAATAGCAGTGAAATCTGTCAGTTGGCGACTTTGTCCCGAGCGACGCAACTCGAGACGCAACTCGCGTCTCAGAACTCCCAAGGCCCAAATACCCACCCCCCCCCTTAAACATTACTCACCGACGATGTTACCAATGGTCCGTTAATCGTGAGATGTGATGATTTGAACGTCAGTCTGGCATTATTGATTATTAATATTGGCTGGAACCATAATAATGCCAATATCCCATTACCCCACCCACTTTTTCCCCATTGCGATACGATTCCCAATTTGAGCTTCATGACCCCACTGCTGTGTGACGCCCCACCCTAACTTTGTGCCCCCCCCCTCCCACCCCTGTTAGGTGATCCCAATTCCATTGTCATGCGTCCTAGCTGTTTGTGTGCCCCCCCCCCATTCAGCTATGTGTCGTGATTCCCACCCCAGCTTCGTACCCTCGGATGTGCGACTCCCCACCCATGCTGTGTGCACACCTGCTGTGTTATTCCCACCCAGCTGTGTGACTCCCCACCCAACATTAGTCTCCACCAGCTTCCTGACCCCCCGCTGTGTGACTCCCCCACTCAGCATTATTTCCACCCCCAGCTTCGTGATCCCCGCTGTGTGACTCCCCCGCCCAGCATTATTTCCCACCCCCAGCTTCGTGATCCCTGCTGTGTGACTCTCCCCCACCCAGCATTATTTCCACCCCCAGCTTCGTGATTCCCGCTGTGTGACTCCCCCCACCCAGCATTATTTCCCACCCCCAGCTTCGTGATCCCCGCTGTGTGACTCCACCACCCAGCATTATTCCCACCCCCAGCTTCGTGATCCCCGCTGTGTGACTCCCCCACCCAGCATTATTCCCACCCCAGCTTCGTGATCCCCGCTGTGTGACTCCCGCACCCAGCATTATTTCCCACCCCCAGCTTCGTGATCCCCGCTGTGTGACTCCCCCACCCAGCATTATTCCCACCCCCAGCTTCGTGATCCCCGCTGTGTGACTCCCCCACCAGCATTATCACACCCCCAGCTTCGTGATCCCCGCTGTGTGACTCCCCCACCCACATTATTCCCACCCCCAGCTTCGTGATCCCTGCTGTGTGACTCCCCCACCCAGCATTATTTCCACCCCCAGCTTCGTGATCCCCGCTGTGTGACTCCCCCACCCAGCATTATTTCCCACCCCCAGCTTCGTGATCCCTGCTGTGTGACTCCCCCACCCAGCATTATTTCCCACCCCCAAGCTTCGTGATCCCCGCTGTGTGACTCCCCCACCCAGCATTATTTCCCACCCCCAGCTTCGTGATCCCTGCTGTGTGACTCCCCCCACCCAGCATTATTTCCACCCCCAGCTTCGTGATCCCCGCTGTGTGACTCCCCCACCCAGCATTATTTCCCACCCCCAGCTTCGTGATCCCCGCTGTGTGACTCCCCCACCCAGCATTATTCCCACCCCCAGCTTCGTGATCCCCGCTGTGTGACTCCCCCACCCAGCATTATTCCCACCCCAGCTTCGTGATCCCCGCTGTGTGACTCCCGCACCAGCATTATTTCCCACCCCAGCTTCGTGATCCCCGCTGTGTGACTCCCCCACCCAGCATTATTCCCACCCCCAGCTTCGTGATCCCCGCTGTGTGACTCCCCCACCAGCATTATTCACACCCCCAGCCCCCCTTCGTGATCCCCGCTGTGTGACTCCCCCACCCAGCATTATTCCCACCCCCAGCTTCGTGATCCCTGCTGTGTGACTCCCCCACCCAGCATTATTTCCACCCCCAGCTTCGTGATCCCCGCTGTGTGACTCCCCCACCCAGCATTATTTCCCACCCCCAGCTTCGTGATCCCTGCTGTGTGACTCCCCCACAGCATTATTTCCCACCCCCAGCTTCGTGATCCCCGCTGTGTGACTCCCCCACCCAGCATTATTTCCTACACCCAGCTTCGTGATCCCCGCTGTATACTCCCCCACCCAGCATTATTCCACCCCCAGCTTCGTGATCCCCGCTGTGTGACTCCCCCACCCAGCATTATTTCCACCCCCAGCTTCGTGATCCCCGCTGTGTGACTCCCCCACCCAGCATTATTCCCACCCCAGCTTCGTGATCCCCGCTGTGTGACTCCCCCACCCAGCATTATTTCCCACACCCAGCTTCGTGATCCCCGCTGTGTGACTCCCCCACTCAGCTTCGTGATTCCCGCTGTGTGTCTCCCCCCACCCAGCATTATTTCCCACACCCAGCTTCGTGATCCCCGCTGTGTGACTCCCCCACTCAGCTTCGTGATTCCCGCTGTGTGACTACACCCCCCACCAAGCATTATTTACCCACCCCCAGCTTCGTGATTCCTGCTGTGTGACTTCCCCACCCAGCATTATTCCCACCCCCAGCTTCGTGATCCCCGCTGTGCGACTCCCCCACCCACATTATTTCCCACCCCAGCTTCGTGATCCCCGCTGTGTGACTCCCCCACCCAGCATTATTCCCACCCCCAGCTTCGTGATCCCCGCTGTGTGACTCCCCCACCAGCATTATTCCCACCCCCAGCTTCGTGATCCCCGTGTGTGACTCCCCCACCCAGCATTATTTCCACCCCCAGCTTCGTGATCCCCGCTGTATGACTCCCCCACCCAGCATTATTCCACCACCAGCTTCGTGATCCCCGCTCCGCTGTGTGACTCTCCCATCCAGCATTATTTCCCACCCCAGCTTCGTGATCCCCGCTGTGTGACTCCCCCACTCAGCTTCATGATCCCCGCTGTGTAACTCCCCCCACCCAGCATTATTTCCCACCCCAGCTTCGTGATCCCCGCTGTGTGACTCCCCCACTCAGCTTCATGATCCCCGCTGTGTAACTCCCCCCACCCAGCATTATTTCCCACCCCCAGCTTCGTGATTCCCGCTGTGTGACTTCCCCACCCAGCATTATTCCCACCCCAGCTTCGTGATCCCCGCTGTGTGACTCTCCCACCCAGCATTATTTCCCAACCCCAGCTTCGTGATTCCCCACCATGACTTGGGTTTGCGTTAGTGTGATTTTCCGCCAGATTTTAGCATAAATCTAGTCCGTGTTTACATGCGCTAATATCCTTTCTTGAGTCTGCTTACTCCCACAGTCGCCTGTTGTGCTTTTGTATCTTGCCATGTGTACATCTCATATTAGTCATTATCTGTCCATAATCAGATCACCCTCATCGCTGTTATCATAGTTTGTCACCACTCTTTAATTGTACACGTTGAGTAATACTGCATGTTAGAACTATTATCAAAATATCAGATGTTACTAAAATCTCGTCACTTTCGTCTTTTCATTGCCAAGTAGATATAGTCGTTAAAATTCCCTACCCCGATTTACGAGGGCCCGCTACCATTCCCCTGCGTGAACAGGAAATATCTGGTTTATACCGTATTGCTGAAGACGGATACGACATAGGGACGTTACAAATTTGGTGGCAGCGGTGGGATATATAATAAACCAGTAGAGCCGAAACGTACCCTTATGTTGCTTCAAGAATTACCATTGCCGTCTCTGTCCACATAGTCACTTCGGAATTTCCAATAGGGCAATACACACAAAATCACTCTTGGTAATATGCGCTGCGGCGAAATGCGGAGTGCGAGCGAGTGAGTGGAATCTATGTTCTGTTCGTAATCGATGTTTCCTACACCCTGGCCCATTCCCACATCCCCATATTACCCCAAACCAGACAGTTGCGACATATAGTTCATAAAATGGCGTCTCTTGAATGTAGTGACGACGATGACCCCGGAAATGTGTACGTCCCTACTCGGGAAGGTCGAATGTCTCCCCTTGGACCCCAGGATCAACAACAATTTGCACGACCTTCTTCCCATTTAACCATGTCAATGTACCTGTCACTACAGGTGATGGAGTTAGTTATATGGTAATCAATCCAGTGACAGTGGTTTATAGCACATAGGCGCTTGACTTCAGTTAGAGAAAATTGGCGCAGTCGTGTTTTGAGCATTCATGCGAAAATGAACTGGCTAGTGCGGAGTACGTCTCTGAGCGAGAGAACTGAAATAAAGAACTAAAATCCCGGATGAACTCGATTCTAGGAGGCTTGCATTGAATATTCGACATGACCCAGAACCCGGTAGAAACATTAGTTCAGGAGTCATGTCCGTTTACCCTGCGATGGTTAATGGCGAAAGGGGCCCCTGGTACAAGGCCAAGTCACAGGTCTGTCCATAACACGTGATAGGTCCATATCACCAGACGTTATCATACGCAGATACAGGATAGTGGGCTCCACAGTACACCACAACGGGAAGGTGTAAAATTGTCCCCGTATATACCACTCCGTGTCCAGTTAGTGGAAAATATGTAATTTTGGACGGAAATGGAAACTGGCATGAATATCTCCTGCAATTCGGTATCGCGGCACACGGAAATAACTGGGACATTGAAATGAAAGCAGTCAAGTTAGCATGCAGTTTACGAGGCGATGCAATAGCTTTGTTACTGAGTTAACTTGACCCAGATACCAGAACACGTTACAATCGCTAGTTAACGGCTCTGAACCAAACAGGTTTCAGGACGAAACACAACGACAACGTATACAACTGAATTGAAACAAAACGGTCTTTCGAAAAGTAGACGAACCACTACCGGGAAATTGGCTCACGATATTAAACGGCGACGCGTTTGGCATACCCGACAATCCCTAAACCATAGACAAGAAATTTGCACGAGATTGCTTTGTTGAGTGCATTGATACAATTGGGATATCGAACGCTGGTTCCTAGTGTAGGAATAAACGACGATAGAAGACGTTCTGAGAATCGCTATGAAATTAGAAACTGCCGCGAAAAATAATAAAGAACGATGCTATATGAGGCAAGTGGAGAAAAGTGAAAAACTACAGCGGAACATAATAGATTATATACGGTCAATAAATGCAAATAATGAACAAAACAAGTTGCTTCATGATGTAGCAGTAATTCATGGCCAACATTAGACGACGAGCGCAAACAACCCCGGACAGTGGCGGCCGATGTCAAAGGCCGTGGAACGACGCTCCGTTAACAATTGCAAGCAGGCTGAGGGCATCTCCGGTACGGTGTCCTCAACGTTTAAAACAGCGATAGTGTATATAATTGCACGAAACCTGGCCATAAAACACGTGCCTGTCCGATACCCGCTTCCCCACCCATACGCAACCACATCCAAGTGTTCCACTTTATAAAAAACTCGCGCTCCGAGTTCCCCGCTTCCCCACCCAATATACACAACTCCATCCCAGTTTCACACTTTATAAAAACTTGTGCCGATTTCCCGCTTCCCACCAATCCCAGTGTTCCCTGCATAAAATCTCGTGCCGAGTTTCCCCGCTTCCCCAACCAAATACACACCCCCATCCCGTTTTCCCACCCCATTACATACCCAATCGCAGTGTCCCACTGCATAAAAACTCGTGCCCGAGTTTCCCCACTTCCCCACCCCTTATACCCCATATGCCAGTTTCCCACTGTATACAAACTCCGTTCCCGAGTTTACCCATATCCCCACCACATGCACACCTCATCCGAGTTTCCCCGCTTCCCACCACACCCATCCTTCCACCCGGCCTTCACCATCACACCCATAAACCTTCCCCTCCCACAGGCGCAAGGCCCATGGTGATGTGGTGGCAACCTAACTCTGCCTGAAAATTTAACGATGCTGACATTACACCATATACACTGGACCATTGCAAGTCGACTCCCCTTTCGGCACCCACCTGACACCCACCCCCCACACATATTATAATACGTATTAACGAGTCTGCGTTCGGTGCGAAGGAACTATATTCCATCTACGCTAGGAGGCGTACGTTTCCTATACGACATGACGACGAGGGCACGTTAATCCTTGGAGGAAACGGGCGATAATCGGACGCGTTAGAGGGGGTGATGACGAAACGATGCGTGATACCGCCCCCAACACGTTATAGGGCGGAGACGAAACCACGATGCGATGTTTCACAGACGGACGCAAATGTTGGACGAGCGATACCCAATGAGGACCACCCGTGGAACGCTACAACGCGGTTAGCTACTCGACGGACGATGACGACGGATCATTTGATATACAATGGTCCATCGGCGGAACACCATACACGACGATAGATTTTCCGCAAAATCAGATCGTATTAAATACGCGCGTGTGGTATAAGTTCGGGATAATAGCGTTAGTGCAGGACTCAATGGAAAAAGGCACATTTTACATAGGACAAATATAGTGCGTTTATACCAAATATAAACTTGAATGTTTTCGCGTAAATATTAAATACCGCGTACATTAGAATTTGTTCGCGTTAAGACATGGACAGCGTTTTTTTATATTATAAAGTCAGGAATAGTGAAATAGGACAATAGAACAGAACCACAATGTGTTGTATTTTTTTATTAGGTTCTGGAGTGATAGTACGTCTGACAGATATATGTCAGTTCCATGTCGTTGGAACTTCCATATCTAACCAATTTGACTTGCGTACACTATCATGGAGTATGGAGGTCAAGTGTTTCCAGAACAATGACATAGTATGTACCATTTTGTTTGTATGTGATGGGATGAATGTATGTGGTATGAATGCGCGTGGCCACGCAGAGTGTGATTTGCAATGTATTATTTTTTAGTGTGCGGATTTGTCATTCAAGGATACACTTTGAACTGCGAGTCAACATGATGGTAAATAGTTTTACTTAGATTGCTAATTAAGAGAAAACATACAGAAACAAGTATTTCTGTTGAGTGAAGTAAAACAGTGCCGACTTATATATGGTAATAAGATGCTGTCTGATGTTTGAGGACGTACATGTATACTGTGTACGAGTAAAACATAGTTTTGTGAGGTACAGCAATTGAGTTAAACTTTGCTATTTGTGCGTTTCCCGGTTGTTGTCATCCTGTTAGCATTCGGATTGGCATTCAATCTGGTAATCTGTTATTCGAAAAAAGTTCTTTTGCCACGAATATATGGTTGGCGTCGTCGAAATGGCTTGCAGCGAACACTATCAATTAACTTTCAATTATAGTCTGTTTTTAATGAGGTACATGGAAATAAATAGATTAGATTTGAGTTAGTATAGGTATCCGAGTGTTTGCGTTGAGGTTGACTCATGATGTTCAAAGTGTTCATATTTTATACGAAAGTAGATACATTTTTATTTAGCATTTAGTAGTATAACGGAGTCAAAATGATACCACCTACGGTGCTACGGTATCTTAATAACCCTATATCTACCCCACCACCCCCGGAAAATCCAAAATTTGGTTAACGAGGAAATTATCTCCGACAGCAAATCGTGCCAATTGTGTCATAAAATACCTGATTGTATTTTTCACGTCCAATTGATACAGATAAATTGAATAGCGTTATAATAAAATATGATAACAAAATGGATAATAAAAATACGCAAACGAATTGGAATCTTGTAATGTCTTTGTTTGAAGAATTTTACGATGTTTCTACAGCATTAAAACACTGTAAAATGATCAATACTATGTTGGATATCGAATTACATGATATATCAGCGTAATTTATTACGCTGTACGATAAAAACCGTTGATTTACAATATTAAACGGAATTATGTCGCCGGTATAAGTTTCAATTTTATGTAATGAAGCGACTAAAATGGATCGGAGAAACCACTACCGAAACATTATCACTAATTTTATTTATAAAAACAGTTTAAAATCAAATATTCGTTTCGGATATGCGTTTCTACGATATCACTTTTAAACGAAGAAATTGGAAAGTATTGGAAAGAAGAAATAACTGTGTTGAAGAAATGTACGAAAGAATACGGGGGTTATAGTCCTATATATAAAATTCGATAAAAATGAGAACACTAGGCGGTATCGAATACATGAAATACCAAGCGTAATTTATTACGGCGATAAAAAATGTTGCCATTTACATATTATACCGGCAATTATGTCAACTATACAACGAGGCAAATAAAAACATTAAGACGGATAATGCGTATCGGATATGAACTTAGGTGTTATTATTTTAAATTGTTAAAACCCAACGATTCGCTTTCACGATATACATTTTACGATATCGCTAGTATATAAGATATTAATATTTTTGTTAAAAATTTAAAAAAAATTAAGCAAATAGCCTCCACTCGTGAACAACACCCAGCGACTGGGCAGATTTCTAGCCGGCACCCAGCCACTGGGGTGTTGGGACCCCTTTCTTCCTAAGCCCACGCATTGTTGCGCTCACAGTCTAGTTTTACGGGTCGCCTTGAACCCATTGCCAATTCCTCTAATTAAGAGAAACCAGCGAAGTAAGGCGAGCCTATGTGTGAATTTGGTTCCGGAATTGAAAAGTCTTAGGCAGAAATCTTTTAGGCCGGCACCTTTGTGCTACACATTTGCATCGCCAATTACACACATATGCATAGACTGCTACCATTTATCAGACGAGACGGAAGTCATACCGGATCAACACATGGCATGCCACGAGAGATTGAGACCAATTGTTCGCGTAAGGTCAAACAACATATTTATACCATAGTTTCCTATAAACATACAAATGGTGTTGCAAATTTTAATTATTGTTTAATACCTATTGGCGAAAGAAAACATGTGTATGGTTTCGTTATTTTGTTAATTTATAATTAATTTTGTATTTTTTTTTAATAATTTAAAGCTGAACACCCCTATTATTAATAGTAATTTAATTTATGTTGTAACGACAATGTTTCAATTACACGGGTTATGGCCCATGTAAATTGATAGCCGAGGTAAACTTAGCCGAGTGTTATAAATTTCATGGTTATGACCCATGCGTTAAATTGATAGCCGAGTGTATCAAATACACAGACGGTGTGTACAGTGTAATCCTCGAGCGGAATTTGTAATTCTCAGTGTAAAACATATGTTGTATAGGTATGTAAATTTGTTTACTGCACCAATCTATTAATAATTAATAATTTTTTCAAAATTAGAAAATTAGAAAATTAGAAAATTTATTTTTTTTTTTTAAAAATTATTTCACATAAAATATCACAATGGTGCTGTAACATTTCCTCCGACTTTATTTCCAAGGTTTTACCCTAAATTTATCCCAATCAGTACATCAAATTTTGGGCATGGTGGGCGCGCGCCTTGATTCTTATAATCATGTTTTAATTATTCTTCATATCTCCCCTTTCTTCCACCACGGATTCAAACTCTAAATTTGATATTTTTTATCGGCCAAACGCTTTGGACACCATAACCTCGTGCTATTTTTTCTTTTTGACTAGCGAGAACGGATATTCTATCATGTTTCTACTTTTTTTCTCGTGTTTTTCAACCCGCCGCCCTAAATTTCCATACTAAAAGTATTCCAGAGTAAAACGGTAATTCTCACTCAAACCCTGCAAGTGGAAAATAAATAACCGTTACAATTGTAAGATAGCGTGTTTTTCAGCAGTCCCCGCACCACTCTTTACAGTTAAACTTGCCAGACGTACTAGTGCTTCAGATATGTTCGCCGCGCGCTTATAATTGTTAGGTGTCTTTTTCTATTTGCACATTCTCTAACTAAAATAATCCTTCATAGCGACGATATTATTCAAACCTAATCTCTGGAGTTTCTTTCGTTAATTGATACAGTGTTGGTGGAGTGGTATTGAGAGTTGAGATCAGTGTTGGTGGAGTGGATATTGAGAGTTGAATACGTGTTGATGGATCGGTATGAGAATTGGATACGGTGATTCGTTCTTATTTAAATTTTACAAATTTATTTCTTATATTAGTATTTTACAAATTTTATATTAAAGTTCAATTAAACAATGAGACAATAGTGGAAGAACTCTCTTGGTCAGCGATTTTCGTAACAAGTTATTAACACTACCTTGGGGAAGTTAATTCGATCATCACGGAGAACGAAACCACCGCTCGAAATATCTCCAGATATTTTAGTGAATCCAATAGCCCCGTTCTTCCCCATCTACTACGAGATTTATCATGACCTCACCCACAGGTTTACCAATTTAGCAATTAAACGAGCAGACCGCCATTCGGAGAATTACCTGCAGCTGTCATAGTGTATCCCCATATTTATTACTCGCTTTGGCAAAGCGAAACAAACGAATATTCAGGGAGCCACCTCAACAATGAGCCCGCTTCTTCAGCCAAACTGTTATCACACGTTTTTGCGTTTTCATTGTTTTAACAATTCCGGCAAGCTCCCCGATTGGGTATGGGCCTCAGCACGATCTTTTTCGCGGTCTCCTCAAGCGCTGTTGGTCGTGGCTCTACGTGAGCATGTTTCAGTTTATCAGAAACTTCGGTTATTTTGCAATCTAGTTCGGTAAAGTAACGCTTCCTCTGCTGTGTGAGTCCTCTAAGCGTAACGCATCATAAGCCTCCACAAGGGTCGCCTGGTGGCCTTCTAGGGCTATTTTCAACACCCGACGGGCATCTTTTTTGAAATTCGGTTGATTTTTCCGTCTACTCGGCAACCGCCGCTTCTAAGATGAGAGAGTCCTTCTGAGCGAACACCTCATTAAGCCTCGCAAGGGCCGCCTGATTGTCTTCCTCTTGCTTTTCTCAAACCCCAACCGGAGCCTCCTTCGAAATTCGGTTTATTTTTTCGTATATGTCAGTAAGTGCGCTTCTCTGTTGAGAGAGTTCCGCTGAGCGCAACGCCCATAAGCCTCGAATGGCCTCCTTGTGGTCTTCTCTGACCCCTCACCCCCGACTGGTCTCTTTCAGAAATTCGCTATTTTTTCGTCTAGTTCGGTAAGTGTCGCTTCTTTGCTGTGAGAGTTCCTCTAAGCGCAACGCATCATAAGCCTCCGCAATGGCCTCCGACAAGGTATCGACTGGTGGTCTTCTCGGACTTTGATCAATACCCGACCGTGTCTCTTTTCGAAATTGGTTATTTTTTTGTCTAGTTCAGTAAGTGTCGCTCTCTGAGAGAGAGTCCTCTGAGCGCAAAACCTCATAAGCCTTCGCATGGGCCGCCCTGGGGTCCTTCTCGGACCTCCCTCAATACCCACGGGTATCCTTTCGAAAACGATTATTTTCCCGTCTAATTCAGTAAGTGTCGCTTCTTGGTGAGAAGAGTCCTCTAAGCGCAACACTCATAAGCCTCCGTACGGTCCGCTGCTGTTTCTCCTTTTAGGACTTATCAATCCACTACCGGGCCTCTTTTCGAAATTTTGGTTATTTTTTCACCTAGTTCGTTTTTGAGTTCTGGTATTGGTTTCTTAACGACTTTGTGTATTCACAGCCAGGCATATTCTTAGTTGTGACAAGTAGACTCCTTATGATCGTCCCGTGGCCCTCGATATAGTTTCTATTGATCAAGGCCTCTTTGTTTTTTGGGTAGTTTAAAAGTCGCCATCTGTCGATGAATTCCCTGCTGCCGGTTCCAAATTCTTTGAATTTATATTTGTCACCCAATGGAAGAACTACCTGGTCCGATATATATACTCATTTATCAATAATGTTGTTATATATAAATTACGAACATGCGTTTAATTCTAAATATTTTCTTAATTTTTTGAAAATTATTTAATTTATTGAAATTTCGAGAACTACCGAAATCGGGTAATAGATTTTTCAACTTTCTCGCTTGATATCGAGAATGTGACCGTAAATACGTGGATATGTCCCGATTCCAAAACTTTCATCTCGGGCGTGTGGGAAGTTTTTTCTAAGGTCACAGTCTCGCCATAGAAACAGTCGCTGGCGGGCACAGTTTTCAGTAATGTGCTGGGGGATCAGTTTCTACCGTGTTGTACGATGTGTTACCCGATCAGGTGCACCCTTAGAGTTTTTCGTGATAAGGTGAAGTCATCCAGGGTTATCACCGACGTTACGCACCGGGGTAAAACACTCCTTTGGTTGAGGAGTATGTTCTCTAAAACCGAGTTGACTTACCCCAACCCACGGGTGAGACCCACTACTTATTATCAGTGCTGATGGTCATTGTTTGCGCAGCCCGGTAGCCTTCGATACTGTGAGGTTGATTATACCGTCAAGCTCTGAGTTGACAAAATCGTGAGCTGTTCTTATTCCACAAGTCAGTGAGGAGCTTTTACACCTAATTGGTGTCCATCCTGCCACATAGTTAGTAAAACCCTTCGCTCTTCCCCATTTGCATCCAACGTTGGAAGGTGATAGATCTAAGGGCTACCGGCGTTTTTTTTTCGCAGGCAGTTGGTTATATAATTTTTTGAAATTAGTTCACAACTCCCTTTTTGAACATTAGTGATTGATAGCAAACATAATAATTACTTTTCAATGGATACCAAAGCATTTAGCTTTAACTCTAATGTAAAGTACGCGGTCGGAAGGTAAATACACACAAAAGACGTTGTTAACCCCCCTTGTACACCCAACAGTAACGGTAGACGGACAGCGGCTTTGCCACCAATTTTCCTAAAATCTTTGTAATCAATATAGGCTACCCATGATTTCTTACGATGGCGGTGACGGTAAACGGGTGGAAAGCAACACCGATGCAGTTTTGGCAGAACCAATTAATTTCGCTGTCTGGTGCGCAACAGCGTTGGGGTGGAGTTTCATATAAAGGACATCTGGAATCCCAAGAATGTCATGCTCCGAAGTGTCTACATCTTCATGCGTATTATACTATAGGAGGATTCCTCAAGAACCTAGGTATTTCAACTACCTCAAGACGAGCCTGGGATCCCATTTCAACGCATACGACGTATATGGCCTTGAAAGACTGTGTAACGAATTTTTGACGTTTCAAATAAGACGCGGGACTGGAGAAGAAAGCCATTTCCCGGCTCGGGGAACGTTCTATTCGGGGCCAGTCTGGAAATTGGGCACAGACTGATTTTAGACACCGTCACTCCGGTGACGACATGTCAGTCGGGAACGCCGTGAATTTTGACCCGCAGATATGACTTTCGGCCGGAAGTGTCTGGAGGTTGGCAACTGTGGCGTGTTTTCTTGTAAAATGTTACCTCCGAAACTGGCTCAGTCGATTAAATACAGAGGCCTGCTGAGGTTAGAACGCGGGGGTAACATTAATGTTAGATAAGGGTCTAGGGTTCACGCAGGCCGGGTTGGTTCTCGCGTCAAACGACTCCATTCGCACGTACGTTGGGCCATCCTCGGCGCACAGAAGCAAACTCGCAGTTCTATACTAGGCACGGGAACAGCGTTTGATGCACAAAAACAATTTTGGCACTTGTAAGAGGACGCCATCTCAGCTAGGCGTGGACTGGAGAAGGCGATCCAGGAATTATTCAGACCGCTTTGCAGGATGCCAGCACCCCAGTAACTATGTAATTTGATAGGTCTTTTATGGCCGCAGAGCATATGATACTACGAGCGACCCGGTTGACGGTTACAATAATCAGATCGTAATCGCCACCGCCATATCTAAAAAATTCGGCCACAACGGTAACGTGAACACGGATATCCATCAAGCGCACCCCCCAACATGATCGGGTTCAACAGTGGAACCGATGTTCATCAAACACAAAATGGAGACAACCTCCCCAATTCGTAAATTGAACCCACCAGTACCCACCATTAGTTAAATTGGATGCACCATTCGAGTCCAACAACAGGACCAATCGCGATTGGAGAAACACCAATCAATCGTAGATTGGGTGAATTGGAAGCACAACACACGAGAGGAGAAATTAGGGCTACGTCATCGCCCTCGTGGCGATCGGATTATTTACGCCTTGGTTGTGAGGAACTCTCTGGCAGAGAATAGGAGGATAGACCGGCGATTGCCACGATAAAGCCGGTAGTATTGGGAGCCATCCGGCCCGTGTTTTGATAATATGATAACAAGAGGAGAGGAGACCCCCCGATCACCCAGGGCAGCGCGGCAGCCAACTTTCCTGCTAATTTAGCCAGTAGATTTGGCGAGGTCTTTAGTTGTTTTTTTAATCCATTCTTTGGCCCCACCGGATGGATCTGTGCTGGTGCTGGAGCTGGTGATGATCTGGTTGCAGAACCCACCGTGATAGATAGAACTAGAGACGATATAGATAGGAATAGGGTGATATAATCATGCTGAAGCCGCGATGGGTCGGTTTGTTATCGTGACGCCCTTCTCTCTGAACAGAGTGCGAATTACGCGCAGAGAAGTGTAGTGTCCTCGTATTAGTGCAGGACCCTCGAGATTGTTTTCGTGGCTTCGACTTAATTGACCGGAAAGCGTCTCACGGTTAGTCGAGGCAGCTCCAATCGAGCTTTCTCTTTTCGTCCCGCAACGAGCCCGCCGGAGTTTGTTGATTCCGTCGGTAGAATTCTCTTCGGCCCCGTGCTTCCTTTTATTTTTCTTTCTTCTCTCGAGCGATATGTTTTGTCCAGCGCTGAGAGTTGGAGTGGTTATTGACTAGTTCGCACCGAGTTGTTTGCAGAACTTATAGAGTCCCGCGACGTTCGCGGAAGAGGTAAGCGGTTGGGTCCAAACTTCGTCCGTTTATTTCGTTGACCGTGGTTTCAATCGTGTTAATAACGTCGGTGGCTACGCGCATGGGAATATCGCTGAGCTCGATCGTTTATAGTGGCGGCCGTCTTTGCCAGCGTTTTCGTCGGTAGCCTGAAAAGGTTTTTATCTTTTTAGGTAGGCAGCAGCTGGTGCCCGAATGTCGTCGAGCACATGAGCGCTCGAGCGAGGAGTGCTCCATTTCGGCTTCAATGAAGGAGGGGCTGAGGAACTTGGTGTGGGCGGTTTTGTACGTCAGCAACTTCAGGTCGTGCATTTAACCCACAGGTCTCCATTTTAGTGTGCGGAACTGCAACGGGCCTTGATGCCGTTTTTTTTTTAGACACTATACTCTAACCACGTTTCTTCCCAGAGTTTTCGTTTCCTTTGGTAGACGCCAGCTCATTCTTGGAGATCCCTCAGGAAATCTCGCGGACCCCCACGACCATGCCGGAGTTTTTGGATTTTGGCCTCCCACGTTCGAATGTGTACTCGCCTCGGGCGGGTTGCTCTTGAAGAGTTTCGTCCTCATCATCGAGCATATTATCGAAGTAGTCATCATCGTCAAGCCCTCTCCGGGTGCTATATGATCGATGATATCATTCATCATCGATGTAATCTTTCTCGCAGCCACCCATAGTGCGATCGAATTCGTCCATGCAATATCGAGGACCAGCCATGTTTAATAATTATTATTATATTAAAGACAAAACATTACAGGATTTATAGTTTCAATAAAATTAATTATGTCTTGAGTCAATACGGTCGCAAAACTCAATCCATAGCAGGACTGCGTGAGCCCCTCGGGGCAAACAGGCGTGAGTCAGAAGTGTCGTTATTACCCATCGACGATCGACAGAACCAGCAGCTCTTGGTCCGCTTCCCCAACCTCGGAGCTAACGGACCGTCTTGTGTCGGGGGACTGTTCGCCTCGCTTCATATTTCGCTGACGTCGTCGGAACGCGGACGAAACCGTCGTTTCAGAACCCTGGCTCGCGCCCATAGTCAAGATGACTATGATAAAGGCTTTCTGGTAATGAGGTGATGTCGATCGACGACAGCGACGTCTACCCATTTGCTTATCAGGACCAGTGGATGACGGACACAAGAGCGAGAAAACGCCGTCTCATCAGGGTATTTGATTACATGCAAAAATAAGAAACGTAACCGGACTTAGAATCGGGGCTGCTAACAAGGCAGATAACACGCGTGAGTGACAATGCGGTCAGTGGGCGCTTCCGGCAACGCTTCTAATCCGCTCGACTTTGTGTTCTGGAGAGCCTCATGCCCTTCTATCAGAGCGCTTTGGCTGACCGCCTCGAATACGAACTACACGTTCAACGACTACGGCCGAGTTCTCATAGCCAGCGACATGTTATCGAAGTTACGATCGATAATGTTTCGCTGGAGTACGACATGGTCACGATGCCCGAACTCGCGCGATTGAATCGAACCCAGTACGCCGGGCGCGTTGCCATACTTTACGACGAGTTCTTCGCCATGCAAGATGACGAAAGACAACGGCGACACAATTGTGGGAATATTATCGCCACACGTACCCGCCGCCGCTCGAGTAAGGTACATGTGGCTGTTCCAGGAGGCTCGCGTTCGCGTTCGGTGTTAGAAAAACCGACAAGAATTCTATTAACCCCAAAATAACGAGGTAGAGGTGACGATCGAGGGAGTACCCAATCAAAACTATACAGCGGGGGTCTTCGCGCGCACAGAAGTGGTGACGAACTAGTAAGAAAGCAGTTTGCTGCCGGCTCCAAGCGCTCCCGGAGGTTGCCGCGGTTTCCTAAGCCCTGCATCTCTCGGCCCGTCTCCCTCGCGGACCCCCCCCCCCCCCCCCCCCCCCCCACCCCCCCGGGAGTTCTGAATAACCCAAATACCGGGCTATGGCCTAGACATGCGAGCCAGCGAACGAGACCAAAATACACGATAGCGGACGCCAAGTTTGAGAACGCTAGCGGAGGTTTTGGACGATCCCAGAAAAACCAAAGAGCGCGGATGGAGCGGGCCATTGAACGTGTACTTATATATAATTACAGACGCACAACTCAAATCGAAGAAAGATGGTCGAATTAGTATCGGCACTCTATGATTTAATGAAAAAATCATTCTAACGATTTAATTAAATTAATTTTAGGAAAATTACACTCAATACCAATTCACCGATTGGAGATGCTCACTCTGCCATTAATATGTGGGCAGACAGGATGTGGAACAACGGTTTTCATCCTAGACTTGCCGAGGGCTCCTACCGCGATGCCTTTTCGTCTTATTGTGATCCTGTGTCCACGTGGGCACAAACGATAACTATCAGCGGGCCTTGGATATGGTCCGATCTGAGGTATTCGTTTATGACCGGGTGTAGGCTTCACGAATTGGGTTTGCGTGTTTATACCAAAGATTACGGGGGGGTGAGCCCACCATATATGATAATTGACGATTTGCTCAGCCAAGGCGGGCGTTGCAAAAGAAGAGAATTGCTTCCGAGCGCGCATTTTCTGGCCGCATGCGAGGCAAATGCGTAGGATCTCACTCAAAAATACAAGCCGTCCTCAAGGATCATGCGGAGATACGAAATGGGTTCGCCCCTCTTCACTGCAAGGACCGATACTCATTCGATGACTGTCTTCAAGAGAATGACGTTATCCCAACGCGCGAGGAGCGCCTGACCCTGGAGGTTCGACAGATGCTTTCCGAAACTAAGCACGCCAAGCTTCTGCTAAAGACTGATAAAACCACACCCACTGCTTTATAAATTTATCAATTAATTAATAATTTGAAAAAAAATTAGGAAAATTACAAATTAATAGGCATATTGCAATGCTTAACATTTGCTTAGACAATGCTGAAAAATGCTTATCAATTGCTGGAACCAAATGCTGAACAAATGCTTAACAATGGTTAAACAATGTTAACAATTTGTGTTGCTCCGCGGCGAGCTTTGTTGCGCGTTAATGGTGATCATAAGTATCGGGTGTGGTGCGCTGGCAATATGTTAAAAGTGATGAGACATGTTAGAATAGTTAAATTAATTTTAAAGAAGAAAACTGAACTGCGACGATTACTTCACGATCAGCTAAATAGAAGAAAGAAACCTCAATTCGACTGCCAACAATAATGATCGACTGAGCAATCGGAATCGGGGCGTTGTTATTGGGTGAGTGCAATGAATTCCGAATGAAATGAAAAATGCGGCGCGACGGAGAGCGGATAGCTGCGCTGGTTGCTGGGGGACAATCGGAGCATCTATCTCGGTAGGCGTCTCTAGTTTTTCAGGTGGATAAGATGTCAGATGCGGAGATTAATAAAATGTATGCGCGATACGAATCCAAATTGGAGCAGAGACGACAAAAATCTTGGATCGGGCGGGCTATTCATTTGTACGCTACCACCGTTAGTATACTTCTCCCTATACCAAACACCGAAGGTGTTGATTCACGATCTAGAGACTGACCCTTCTTATAGGACACACTCTTTTAGAACGGCATGCTGCCTCAATTTATCACAAGTTTGGAATGTACTTAGCTCCACTGCAACCGCGTTCTGACCACGGGTAAAAACATGTCAATTTGGAATTTATGCCCACGAATAAAGGCCCTGAAAATGATTGGACACAAGACACACCACGAGAGTGGACGGAGTTGAACCAGATTTGTTCCAACACTATCGAAAACGGTGTTTACTCCGCACTGGATGCATACCGCATTATAAAAAATCCCAAAAGACAGGCAGCTGGGCGGGCGGCGGCTGCAACCGAAAAGTTTTTAAACAAGATAAAATACTCGCCGAGCTTCGAGAGGCTAAACAGTCGTTGCAATCGGGGACGGAGACAGCAAAACATCTGAAGACAGAGCAATCGGGTTCAACTTCAATCCCGATTGCAACAACACCCCAAATTCACGAATTAGAAGCACACCCAAATTCTTTGAATTTGTCACCCAATACCAACTCCCGTTGGAGTTGGACTGAACCCCAATTCACGAATTGGAGTTGGTTTGTTGGTGGTAGTCTGGCAGTTGTTGGTGCCCTGTGCGTGTGGAAATACCCGAAAAAACAACCAGCCAGTGTTCAGAAGAAAGTTACGAAACACCAATCATCAACAATGTTGAATTTGGATGCGCCCCATTTAAACATTGATCGCGACCCCTTTTATATGCAATAATTATAACAATGGCTGAACAAGATGGTAAAAATGTTAGTGAATGCGCTTTATCACGCCGTGGTGATATCGGGTTTCAGTATCGGGTATGCTCGACTATCAAAGATGGCCCTAGGAGGAACCGCTCCCAAATTGGACTTTACTGTGAGAGACGTAGGGCTCGCGACCTTAGATGTAGCGGCCGCAGTTTGGACCCGAGATTATCTAGTTAAAGCTGGAATTCTACCAGTTAATATATGGAAATAAATGGCTTCAATCGCAGTAATAGTAGGTGGTGCGCTTGTAAACGCATTGGCGTTCAGCGGTAGCAACTTTATATTCTCTAAAATGAAAAGCTCGAACGTGGATGAGGAGCGTAAGCGTCATGATTTAGCTGTAGAACAACTCAATAGCGCAAAGGAAGCGTGGTCGAAAAAACGAACCGCCCATCTGGACTGGGTCAATGAAGAGCTTCGCCGCGAAAATCACGCCGCGCAAACATTTCAGAACGTTGAAGAAGCCAACCGCGAGTACGCGTTGGCATATCCGCACAAAAGTCTCGATCCAATGGATCGCGAGCCACAACTTTCAGATTTCTATGTACCGTCAGAGGCCCAAAAAGACCGCGAGATCGCGTTCATCGTCGTGGGAATGGGTGTGGTTGGGCTCGTCGGCTACTATATTCAATCGAGATTTTAAATTAATTAATTAAAAAAACATTTTTTTTTTTTATAAATATATATATAGAACGATGTTAGTTGACGAACTTTATGACGCTATGATCGATGTAGGCTACACTGCCCAAAAACATCGTTTACCTGGTGCAAAGAGTATGATTCGTCTGGCCCGAGATTGTCTCGAGACGTGGCGCGAGGACGAAAAAGCGGCCACCCTTTTCGCAAAGCGGATGTTAGATTCCTCCGAGTTAGATTCCCCTCTCCTGTTCCAACCCAAACGCGATTGGGCTGCAGCGAAACTTCCAACAAATAGGTATTATTAACGACGCAGTTACCGGACGAACTGGCGATGGGCATGTTGGAGATTGTCCGATATATAGAATACTTCGCATACGATGAACACGCGCAAACTTGATACCAACTAACGCGCAAGCTGTCGAATACATACTATAGCCCACGTGGCTACTGGAAGGGACTACGCGGCCATCAAGAACCTCGCGGCGGCGACCAAGGTTTCAGAAAACGCTGTCAAGGAATGGCTCAAGAAGCAGGCCATCTGGCAGATCTATTTACCCGCGCCTCACAATATTCCGTGCCCGAAATTCGACGTGCCGGTGCCGAACCAAGTTCACCAAGCGGATCTCCTGTTTCTACCTCACGATCGCGTCGGTCGCAAGACGTACAAGTATGCACTGACAATCGTTGACGTAGCGAGTCGTTATAATGGGGCTGAGCCGTTGGCCACTAAAGAGTCTAAGGAAGTGGCCGAGGCTCATTCCCGAATATATAAGAGGAGTCCTCTCAAATGGCCGAATCTTCTCCAGGTCGATCCCGGCCGTGAGTTCATGGGCGCGGTCTCTCATCTATTGTCTAAGCACAAAGTTTCTATCAGACGCGGCCGCGTCAATATCCACCGTGACCAGGGGATCGTGGAGCGGTTCAATCGAACCCTGGCTGAGAGGCTGTTCGGACACCAATATGCCAAGAACTTGTAGACCCTCATTCGCGATCGACCGAATGGGTGGCCAGACTGCCCGCCGTGGTCTCCGCACTGAACGGAGAGGTGACCAGATTGATAGGTAAGAAGCCCGTAGATGCCATCAAGTTTAAAAGGGTGACGAGCAAGCCCTCTGCCGTCTCGCGCGGGCGACCCGTTGGTTTAGAGGAGCAGCCGCTTCCATCAGATATTGACGTCCGGTACCTCTATCAACCGGGAGAGCTTGAAGGTGGCAGCCGCCGCGCGACTGATCCCGTGTGGTCTCTGAATGTATATCATCTAGATAGATCTATTACCAAACCCGATGAGCCAGTGCTCTATTATTTGAATGATGGGCCATCTCGCGGGTTTGTTCGCGAAGAACTTCTTATGGTACCTTCTGGCATCCAGCTACCCCCGATTACTTAAATCAAGAGAGGTTCTGTATGTATTCCGTCTGGTAACACGCGTCTTTTATCGTAGTACGCCGAGAGTCCTAATTTTTGTTGACAGTACGTTTTCATAACGCCGTCTTTCATTTTAAATCCTCTATTTTGTGCTATATCTATAATGTGTTTTCCATCTTCTGTAGTTTCACTTAGTACTCGTTTATATCTATCCCAATTTAAATTGTTAGTTCTCTTGGACATTCCTTTCGCAGAGTTTTTATTAGTTGAATTAATTTTTTCTACGAAATAACACTTACTAGATAACGCTATCGCCCTATCTCCGCTGAATTCCATTTTGAAAAGTCCTGGCTCTCTTTCGCTCCATTTATCCCAAGCCAACCATTTATTGTTTTCTTTTTCAAACTCGTCTAGTAAGTTAGGTCTAATCAATTCCTCTATTTTCCACTAACTCCTATATACATACTATCCGTGTCCATCTGTATTAATTCAAAGTCTTCTCTTTTTACGTATTTGTCTAGAAATTCGTAGTAAAATTCCAACATTCTCAATTTAGCTAGTTGATAAACCGCTATTCCACAGTGGAAGGGGCTCTTTACTGCACACCGGGGTTTTAGGGAAGATATTTCGTACGCATCTCCTATCTGTTCCAAATCATCAAAGAATGCAGATCTTAACGCTTTGTCAACACAGGTTTCGTCTTGTGTATATGTCGTATTTAAATGTCTCTCTTTTGCCTCTATCATTTTTCCACAACACGAATTGCCATAATAATTTCATTATATCCGCTATCTGGTTTCTTATTTGGTTCTACATCGCCTGTTCGTCTTGCGGCTGTAACTTCTTTTGCGAACCATTCGAAGGGTTTACCACTAATATAATCTATAACACGATGAACTCCCGTTATTTCTAGGCCGTGTTTTAAATACCATTTCAACAGTGGCGCGTACAGCAATACTTTAGTGGCCGACATAGATCCCACCAATTTTCTTCCGTTTCCTCTAGTTCGGCCAGTATCATTTAAATATTTTAACATGTGCGCGGGAACTTCATCAACCTCTACTTCTCTGTTTATAAAAAGTGGAGACATTTCAGAAAACTTATCTTTTAAGTTGTGTGGAACTTCTATATCCACCTCCGCAAACCCAAACCAGTCTCCAGAAAAAACTCTTTTACAAAACTTTTTAATAAATTTAGGATTATGTGGGGTATCTATATGATGTATTGTTTCTTTTCCACACGGCATATCTTTATTTAACGTAGATAAATATAACGCGTTTGCATCATACCCCAAAATAGCCTTGCAAGGTTTGTTAATTCCATTTGATCTAATATTTGAAACACCGGCTTCTGCATAGCGTTGTAAATACGATGATGGACCCCCGACTAGAGCGCCTTTCATCAATTCGTATGTTTCTTCTTTTGGTGCATATAGAGCCCCCCCCTCCGGTATAACCACCTTTATAGAGTTTTGTTCTTTAATGGTTCCTCTCAATAAATATTGTATAGCCACACCCGGTAATGTTACCGCATCTTTGAAAATATCCACACCTCTGTGTTTATAAAATTCACACATTTTTTCTACCGCTTCTAGGAACGGTGCTACATCTAAATCGTTATAATATTTCAACCAATCTCTGAAAGTTTTCATATTCTTTTCGTCGAAAATTCTACGACATTTACTTAATTCTGTTTCATCTAGTAACATTTTCCCCGATAGTTTGGAATACCAATTCTCTATATCAGGCAGTCCTGGGTAATCAAGTTTGTCTGGAGAATCGAACCACTCGTAAGGAAAGAAAGATTTCTGTCCTTTGCAATCGTAGGCTTTTATCCAACTATCGTAACTTACACCCGGTCCTAGGTAAAGTATTACATCAAGAAATCTAAACTCCGGAGTAAATAGAAATATTGTTGCGTTTGCCCGTTTTCCGACCATTACTTTCTTTGGTGTTGCAGATAGTTCACCTACTAAATATTTCTTTATTAAGTTTATATCGTACTTACTGCTGTTAAAACCTATAACCGGTACTTGCTCTATCCACTGTTCGATCTTAGCGATTTGGTTTTTACGTAAATGTTCTGTATTAAACCCATATCTTGACCACACTTCTTCTCTTATAGCTTTTCCCCTGACTTTCAAATCTTCTACAAATTTTTCTATAAGTTTTGCAGGATCTTTATCACAAATATGATTACTGTTCCTGAGAAATTATCTCCTATACTAACACTTACCGGAACGTGCTCAGCTTCGTACTCTAAACTATTACCTAGTGTTTTAAGTAATTCTTTAGAATTAGGTGGGTTGAGATACGCCTCAAAATCATATACTATCTGATATGGATAAAGAGTAGTGTCGCAACCGATCTTTATATCTTTACCCGTTCTTTGGAATTCGCATTCCCACATAACTACTAGGTTGTAATTCTTTGCTTCTAATAATTTTTCTCTTCTCATAGTGGATGCGCGTTCTTCTTTTCTATGCTTTGCATGAATCTCACACCCGTGCCAGTAACAGCCGTGATATTGATATACGGTATTGTTTTCTTGGCAGTATCCATCTACTGGAGCTCATAAAATCCATCTTTCACCCCCGTGTCCGCACTTTTCGTGGTGAATGTGAATTCCCTCCCGCTTTTCCACAGAATACATCCAATCGATCGCCCCATAACTGTTAGAACCTTTTGGGTAAAACGCTTTCTCGAACGACGAACGCGGGCGCTCTAAATAATTACCATCACATACTATTTTTGTCTCACCTTTCATACAGTTGGTCCGTGTCTCTTCATATACTCGCTTTTGTGAATCTCTGTGTACAATTCTGGCAGGCGTAAGTTTTAGATAGGTTTTTAAGGTTTTTTTATCAGAAATGCGTGATTATTAAACAGTCCTATTATCATTGGTTTATTACCTATTTCATTATAGTGTGCTGGTACCTTTTTCAACCACCATACGTCATATTTGGTCGGTTGATATACTTCTATACCTACCTTGAAAACCTCTTCAACCTTTTTAAGATCTGAAAAAGGAATTGGTGAAACAACATTACTACCGAAATATTGCTTACTAAGTTCTTCCGCTTTTTCTGTACATCTGTCAGGTCTGATCTTTTTATCAATGTGCATAGCTAGACACCTGAACAGACAAAGATCGTCATTATACTTATCTAAAGAATACATACCTTTTCTATTCCTCAACCATTCTGGAAGTTCTCCTCCTGCTCTTTCTTTGGATTGTAGTCCCAAATATATTACCCTACTACCCTGTATTAGCTTTACAAAAACCTCTACCCATCTTACAAGCTTCCACTTTGTATTTGGTATGTCTATTTTATTGGACATTATTCGTGTTTGCTCCTTATCTGACAGCCATTTTTTAACGGTTTTCATTGATGATAGTGGTTCGCTACCACCGAGATTTTTTGTGAAATATTAGAGTTTTAGGTTTTCCATTTTTAGTTTCCTCCATATGTTCTAGCTTGTAAGAATATGAATATCTCAAATAAAAATTTGTTGTTATCAGACATGCGTTCGGACTCGTTGATGTCAATGTTTTTACGAAAGGATAATGTAACTACCCGTCTTCCATTTTCTACCTTTTCCAATGTTTCATCGTGAGCACCCAATATTTCTTCACCTTTTTCCACTATCGCGCGAACTATA
This sequence comes from Conchocele bisecta, assembly GCA_029237695.1. NCBI lineage: Eukaryota > Metazoa > Mollusca > Bivalvia > Lucinida > Thyasiridae > Conchocele > Conchocele bisecta. Next base: position 78,304 of record JAQRGA010000180.1, read on the forward strand.
GATTTTTTCTTATTATTTGGTATTTGGTCACCTGTGCGTCTAATTTGAGACAAATTATTGGTGCTTGAAGGTAATTCTTTAGAATTAATTACACTAGCCCTTAACCCCGCAATACTTTCTTTTTGAATTCTGTTACCAAACTTCCTCTGCTTTGGATATATCATTAAAGGCTCCTCGTTTGTGGGCGCGGGTAAACCGCTTCATAAACGCCTCAGTCTTTGTGGAGTTTATCAGCTTTGTCAACCCCCTAACTCTCAACCGTTTACTATAAGTAATCTCTAGAGATTCGGCTTCTCTTCTCAAACTTTCTATTTCTGCTCTAGTTTCTGACGTTATCATATTTTCTGTAATATACTTTTGTATAACCTATGAAATTTATCTGTTCAATTGGTCGTGAAAACATTAAGTTTTTTTCACGTCCAATTGAATATAAACATATACATATATAATGGAATGTGAGACTTGTTATAAAACGTTTACGCGTAAAGACTATCTACGAAGGCATCTAGCGAGACGTAGAAAGTTTCCTTGTGTCCCCCCACAATTTCAATGCCCCAGATGCCCTTGTAAATTCATTAGTGCCCAAACTCTTTGTAGACATAAGCAACTACGCTGCCCTGTGGCTAAAGGGGAACGTGGTAGACTAGAGCTGGTAGAATTAGTTGCTGATCTACGGAATCAATTAGCTAAAGGGAAACGTGATAGACTAGAGCTGGTAGAATTAGTTGCTGATCTACGGAATCAATTAGCTATATCGGAGGAGGAAAATATTGTGTTGGAATATAGACTATTGCGCGAGGACGCATTTAAATCGGAAACTTATTAGAAGAAATTCATAAATTTGCTGTCGGGAGATAATTTCCTCGTTAACCAATTTTGGAGTTTTTCGGGGGTGGTGGGGTAGTATAACGGGGTTATAAATGATACCACCGTAGGTGGTATCATTTTGACTCCAGTTATACTACTGCTTTCCATAGTTTACGTGACCAAGGGAAATATATGAATTCTGAATAGCGATGCCAACACCCATGGAAAGCACTAGTGCCATACCGATACATGATTAGGAGTAGTTCACATGCTATTGTTGTTAGTAGATGTACTGATAGTACAATTTGATTAGAAGTAGTAAGGAACGTATTATTGACCATGTCACATGTTCTGTAGTCTCGTCAGGGTCACATTTTATCGCCGCACATAGAATATGTTAATTGACTGAAGTAAAATGTAGAGACCAGACTGCAAAGCATACATACATGTTTGGAGCGTGTTAGAAATATTTGGTGATACATCTCATTTACATGTAAATAGCTGTATGTTTTTATACAAATACGTGACATTCAGGTTGTGCAGCATATATTACGTTATCCTATTTTGTTTTCATGAGTTCGAGGACGAACTCTGGTCGAACAGGCGGGGTAGTGAAGCGACCCAGCCAGCGAAGCATTGCTATACACGCTTGTGTATTGCGTATTCCTCGCTTCGAATTTATCACACATTTTGGACAACAAAACACGTGTCATTTTGTGCACACAACTTACCACGATCTCAGATGCATGCCTGAATGTTCACACTTGTCAATAGTTTATGATTGTCGTCTTCACACAGCAGGAAACTTGTTTAGTTCGTTATAATTCACAATAGTTTGTTGGCATTTCCTGTGTGTGTTGAATGCAGCCGCCATGTTTACTGGCTGTGCTTGTTTTGGCTCGTGTCTGATCGGAATATTCTGTCCATACAATCTAGCCAATCACTATGCGGGAGGTTGGACAAGTTCCGTAAGTCGCGGAACTTGTCCAACTCGGCCTGACAACACCTATAAATAGGAGTGAAATCTGTCAGTTGGCGACTTTGTCCCGAGCGACGCAACTCGAGACGCAACTCGCGTCTCAGAACTCCCAAGGCCCAAATATCCCCCACTCCTTAAACATTACTCACCGACGATGTTACCAATGGTCCGTTAGTCGTGAGATGTGATGATTTGAACGTCAGTCTGGCATTATTGATTATTAATATTGGCTGGAACCATAATAATGCCAATATCCCATTACCCCACCCACTTTTTCCCCATTGCGATACGATTCCCAATTTGAGCTTCATGACCCCCCTGCTGTGTGACGCCCCACCCTAACTTTGTGCCCCCCTCCCACCCCTGTTAGGTGATCCCAATTCCATTAGCATGCGTCCTAGCTGTTGCGTGCCCCCCCCCCCCCCATTCAGCTATGTGTCATGATTCCCACCCCAGCTTCGTGACCCTCGGCTGTGCGAATCCCCACCCCTGCTGTGTGCCCACCTGCTGTGTAATTCCCCACCCAGCTGTGTGACTCCCCACCCAACATTAGTCTCCACCAGCTTCCTGACCCCCGCTGTGTGACTCCCCCCACCCAGCATTATTCCCACCCCAGCTTCGTGATCCCTGCTGTGTGACTCCCCCACCCAGCATTATTTCCCACCCCCAGCTTCGTGATCCCCGCTGTGTGACTCCACCACCCAGCATTATTTCCCACCCCCAGCTTCGTGATCCCTGCTGTGTGACTCCCCCACCCAGCATTATTTCCCACCCCCAGCTTCGTGATCCCCGCTGTGTGACTCCCCCACCCAGCATTATTCCCACCCCAGCTTCGTGATCCCCGCTGTGTGACTCCCCCACCCAGTATTATTTCCACCCCAGCTTCGTGATCCCCGCTGTGTGACTCCCCCACCCAGCATTATTTCCCACCCCCAGCTTCGTGATTCCCGCTGTGTGACTCCCCCACCCAGCATTAGTCCCACCCCAGCTTCGTGATCCCCGCTGTGTGACTCCCCCACAGCATTATTTCGCACCCCCAGCTTCGTGATCCCCGCTGTGTGACTCACCACCCAGCATTATTTCCCACCCCAGCTTCGTGATCCCCGCTGTGTGACTCCCCCACCCAGCATTATTTCCCACCCCCAGCTTCGTGATCCCCGCTGTGTGACTCCCCCACCCAGCATAATTTCCCACCACCCCCAGCTTCGTGATCCCCGCTGTGTGACTCCCCCACCCAGCATTATTTCCCACCCCAGCTTCGTGATCCCCGCTGTGTGACTCCCCCACCCAGCATTATTCCCACCCCCAGCTTCGTGATCCCCGCTGTGTGACTCCCCACCCAGCATTATTCCCACCCCCAGCTTCGTGATCCCCGCTGTGTGACTCCCCCACCCAGCATTATTTCCCACCCCCAGCTTCGTGATTCCCGCTGTGTGACTTCCCCACCCAGCATTATTCCCACCCCCAGCTTCGTGATCCCCGCTGTGTCACTCCCACCCAGCATTATTTCCCAACCCCAGCTTCGTGATTCCCCACCATGACTTGGGTTTGCGTTAGTGTGATTTTCCGCCAGATTTTAACATAAGTCTAGTCCGTGTTTACATGCGCTAATATCCTTTCTTGAGTCTGCTTACTCCCACAGTCGCCTGTTGTGCTTTTGTATCTTGCCATGTGTACATCTCATATTAGTCATTATCTGTCCATAATCAGATCACCCTCATCGCTGTTATCATAGTTTTTCACCACTCTTTAATTGTAAACGTTGAGTAATACTGCATGTTAGAACTATTATCAAAATATCAGATGTTACTAAAATCTCGTCACTGTTGTCTTTTCATTGCCAAGTAGATATAGTCGTTAAAATTCCCTACCCCGATTTACGAGGGCCCGCTACCATTCCCCTGCGTGAACAGGAAATATCTGGTTTATACCGTATTGCAGAAGACGGATACGACATAGGGACGTTACAATACTACTGTTTTATGTTTATTTTAGCAAGATGGCAATAATTCTCAAATGAACATGTGCACTTTCCGCCAAAATATTCAGATTAGCGTTAATAAAATCGCGGAAGTTGTTACGATACGAGGTCGTGTCCGACCAAAGTTAGAAGCCATGTTCATATGTACACAGACTGAGTGTTGGAGAATATTTGAGTGCTTGAACACTTTAAGTAACATATTTTAAAGCAAAATTAACTCAAAACAGCCCAGAAGGTATTCTCAACATGGATACCGGTGAAATGTTCCGCTAGGGATTTATTTTCTACTGAAATGCGTATACCTCCATCGGCCATCAACGACACAAGGAACACAAGAATGTATCAATAATGAACATATATAACTATACTTATTAATACGTTGTCACACAATTTGCCAAACAAACCTACCACAAACCTAATTAATCACACGTATTTCCCACCGCGAATGGTGAAATCCCGTAAAAATTGTTAAATAGTGGATAATTGTGGGCTACATGGGTTATATACAGCTAGGGTATATAGACCGTATTTTCATTAAAATCGACCCGAAAATGTCTGCAAAATTCGTAACGGCATGCTTTTTTTTACACAGAGGAGACCACAAATCCTTCAATAACTTTTTTAGTCACGGCATCTTTTAACAAAGTGTCTGCATTCGTAGATCTATGATATATTCCGTTGTCCCATAGGCTATATTTCTTCCTCGTGTTTTAAATTAAAATATGAATAAAACAACGAAAATGTACCTACCTCGTGGCAAATGGCCGTCGTTTTACTCCATTTGCTCTACAGCTAAACCTATTCGCCACCCTAAGTCTGCTGCTCACCTTTCACACGCTACATTTCCATCGCATTTGGCCGTGACTACATGTAGCTACATCCGTGTATCTGGTGAGATTTTTACAAGAAATTGGTAGCACTTGCAGCGCTCCAGATAAGGAATTATTAATTAAGTATTTTCACTCCATCATTTTTGAAGCAAGTGGGTATTTCAAAATTTTAATTGGGTAAAATAAAATCACTCCTTATACTACTGTTTACACATCAACAGACAGCCATTATTGAATAGTTTGTTTAGAACTGAAAACCTGTCTTGGCATTTCATTAGTTGTGTTTCCTTGGAGACAATTGTAATGAAATACCAAGATGTGTTTTGATGGAAAATAAGAAAAGAATATGCTATACATGTATTTGTGATCTGATTATTGTTTTCTGCATCATGATAAAGGTACCACAAATTTGTTATTGCTTTTTGATACTCGCTACTTCTGATTTCAATTGGGTTTTTGGCAGTTTTAATTGGGTATTTAAGCAAATACGTAGCTTATCTGGAACACGACTTGAATGGATGGATGTACCCTTCAACAACTGTAACGCAAATGTCTAAGGCAGTTGACATTGACCATCAACACAGGGCCACATCGGTGGGCTATATTATGAAATGGTGGCTGATGACAAACAAGCACAGTGGAATCTCTCTAAACCGGACATGGGGTGTCCGGTTTAGAGATGTTCCACTGTAAATCAGACAGATGACTACTCCACGGTAAGCGGCTGTGCTTTGCGAACTTGAATAGGCATGATCATCATACACATACACCAATGAACCCCATATCAATTAAGGATACACAAACTGCCTGCGTATCCGGTTTAGAGAGATCCTGCTGTATATGAACTTCGAGCCAACACGACTTCCAGTAACTCAGATAGTAGTAGGTAACCAAACATATTAACTTGAGTTCATGTATGAACAAGAGTGCCGAAGGTCACAATATAAGCCCGTCGAGGCAAGGTCAGTCAACAAGGGGAGATAACTCACTGAAAAGCAATATGGTTTTTCATCTTGACGTGATAAACACTGAATTTGGTTACACTCGGTCAAGTAGTACTTCAGTTTTTGCATGAACAAAGATACAGAGTCCGAAAATAAACAAGCTGTGCCCGCCCGCCCGTACACGTTTTCAAAATCAATAGGCTTCTTCGTCTTGCCGTCACGTGTATAGCGAATTTGTTTACGATCGGTGAAGTAGAACTATAGTTATTGTGTGGACAAGGATACAGAGTGCAAACATTAACAAGAGCTGTAGGAGAACAGCATAGCTCGACTACGAGGGTTGTCGATGTACACATAGCTTGACAAAGAAGGTGGCTGCGGCCTGCATAAAAACCTTAACCAAGGTTGACTAAAAACATTAACCAAGGGAAATTAAGTAAGTAATTCAAGGTTAAATGTAGGTCAATGTCAGATATAGGTCAGGGGTTATTGATGTACATCACTAGGAGATAAAAGTTTTCCAAGTATGGTTGCTGTAGGCCCAGAAGTATTCCATATACAAGCTTGAGTAAAAACCGTAACCAATGGGAGATAACTAAGTAATCCAAGGATAAAAGTAGGGCAAGGTGAAATATAGGTCAGGGATTATTGATGTACATCACTAGGAGATGAATTTGTCCAAGTATGGTTGATGTAGGCCCAGAAGTATTCCATATACAAGCTTGACTATAAACAATAAGTAAGTAATTCAAGGTTAAATGTAGGTGAAGGTAAAATAAAGGTCAGGGGTTATTGATGTACATCCCTATGAGAAAAAGTTATCCAAGTATGGTGTCTGTATGCACAATAGTATTCCATCTACAAGCTTGACTAAAAACCTAAACCAAGGTTGAGTAAAAACCTTAACCAAGGGGAATTAAGTAAGTAATTTAAGGTTAATGTAGGTCAAGGTCAAATATAGGTCAGGGGTTGTTGATGTACATCACTAGGAGATGAAGTTGTCCAAGTATGGTGGGTGTAGGGCCAGTAGTATTCCATATAGAAGGTTGACTAAAAACCTTAACCAAAAGGAATTTAAGTAAGTAATTGAAGAGGAAATGTAGGTCAACGTCAAATATAGAGCAGGGGTTATTGATGTACATACCTATGAGAAAAGGTTGTCGAAGTATGGTGTCTGGATGCACAATAGTATTCAATGTACAAGCTTGAAAAAAAACCTTAACCAAGGTTGACTAAAAACCTTAACCAAGGAGAATTAAGTAAATGTAGGTCAAGGTCAAATATAGATGAGGGGTTATTGATGTGCATCACTAGGAGATGGAGTTGTCCAAGTATGGTGGGTGTAGGGCCAGTAGTATTGCATATACAAGCTCGACTAAAAACCTTAACCAAGGTTGAATAAACACCTTAACCAAGGGGAATTAACCAAGTAATTCAAGAGGAAATGTAGGTCAAGGTCAAATATAGATCAGGGGTTATTGATGTACATCACTAGGAGATGAAGTTGTCCAAGTATGGTGGGTGTAGGGCCAGTAGTATTCCATATACAAATTTGACTAAAAACCTTAACCAAGGCGTGACGGTGACGCCGACGCCGACGCCGGGGTGACAACATAAGCTCTACTTATTTTTCGAATAGTCCAGCTAAAAATGGCTGCCAAGGGGAGATAAGTAATCGAAATCAATAGGCTTCTTCGTCTTGCCGTGATATTAAAACATGTATACCGAATTTGGTTACGAGCGGTGAAGAAGAACTTGAGTTATTGCGTGGACAAGGATACAGAGTGTGAACAATGAAAATGGCCGCCAAGGGGAGATAAGTCTTCGGAAAATCAATAGGCTCCTTCGTCTTGCCGCGATAAACATGCATACCGAATCTGGTTACACTCAGGCAAGTAGAACTCTAGTTATTGCGTGGACAAGCTGTACCCGCCCGCTCGCCGCCCGCCCACCCGTACAAGGTGAATACATACGTCCCGTTTTTTCAAACGGGCGTATAAAAATTGATTTATAGGCTCCTTCGTCTTGCCGCGATAAACATGCATACCGAATCTGGTTACACTCAGGCAAGTAGAACTCTAGTTATTGCGTGGACAAGCTGTACCCGCCCGCTCGCCGCCCGCCCACCCGTACCAGGTGAATACATACGTCCCGTTTTTTCAAACGGGCGTATAAAAATTGATTTGTCTATGAGAATTTAACATGTGACAAAAGGAGGTTGGGGATCTGGTGGAGGAGTTCAAACACAAACTATTGTTTTACTCCGAAATCTGGCTAGATAGCTGGGAAATGATCTAAGAATACAAGTTACATTTTGAAAATCGGTCAACTATTTCTGAAATTATAAACATTTCCCAATGTTAAATCTCTGTCTATGGGGATTTAACATGGGGAAATATTTTGTTTCGTAATAAAATCAATATTGGACCAAATGTCACGAAATAAAACAAGAGGGCCATCAAGGGCCATGATGGCCCTAATTCGCTCACCTGACTCCATGAACACCAGAGGAGAATGTGACATTCAGTTCATATGTTTTTTAACAAAATTGTGCTATTTTTAGATGGCGGTCATCTTGGATTAAGCGATAACTCTCATTTTACCAAATCTGGAAATGCTTCACCCAAGGATCTTAACTTACTATGAAGTTTGGCCAGCATCGGCCAGCATCGGCCATGTGGTTCCCGAGAAAAAGACGTTCAAAATCTTGAATAAATGGATCTTTTGGCGGCCATCATGGATGACATTATCATCCGATTCCAACAAACTTTGCACCAGACCAATCACCTCATCGATACTGTCAATTTGATATATGACATGAGCATATTCGGTCAAAAATAAAATTTTACCCCACGGGCCACGCCCATTTTTGACCTCGGGTCACCATTTTATTTTAACCCTTTGAAAGAGCATTCTACATCGATCATTCCTACCAAGTTTCGTCGAAATCCGGCTGGCGGTTCATGAGAAGAAATCTTTTTTAAGAATTTGCGCTATTTTTAGACGGCGGCCATCTTGGATTAGCGACGACCTCCGTTGTAACAAATCTGAAAAGGCTTCACCCATGGACCATAACTGTGAAGTTTGGCCACCATGGGCCAAGCGGTTCGTGTGAAGAAGAATTTTGAAATCTCTAATAAAAGAACCTTTTGACCTTTCGGCGGCCATCTTGGATGACATGACCATCCAATTTCGACAAAAAAATGTACCAGAGCGATCGCCTCTTTGATACCTTCGATTTGATATAGACATCACCATATTCCGTCAAAAATAAAATTTTACCCCACGGGCCACGCCCATTTTTGACCCTGGGGTCACCATTTTAACAACTCTGAAAGAGCATTGTACATCGATCATTCCTACCAAGTTTCGTCGAAATCCGGCTGGCGGTTCATGAGAAAAAGATTTTATAAGAATTTCTGCTATTTATAGACGGCGGTCATCTTGCTATATAGATGACCTCCATTTTAACACCGGGGTCACCATTTTAACAACTTTGAAAGAGCATTGTACATCGATCAAACTCTAGCAAGTTTCGTCGAAATCCGGTTAGCGGTTCACGAGAAGATTTTTTAAGAATTTATGCTATTTTTAGACGGCGGCCATCTTGGATTAGCGATGACCTCCATTTTAACAAATCTGAAAAGGCTTCACCCATAGAACATAAATTTTAAGTTTGGCTACCATGGGCCAAGCGGTTCATGTGAAGAAGAATTTTGAAATCTCTAATACAAGAACCTTTTGACATTTCGGCGGCCATCTTGGATGACATAACCATTCGATTTCGACAAAAAATGCACCAGAGTGATCGCCTCGTTGATACCTTCGATTTGGTATATGACATGACCATATTCGGTCAAAAAAAAAATTTTACCCCACGGGCCACGCCCATTTTTGACCCCGGGGTCACCATTTGAACAACTTTGAAAGAGCATTGTACATCGATCATTCCTACCAAGTTTTGTCGAAATCCGGTAGGCGGTTGAGAAGAAGATTTTTGAAGACTTTGTGCTATTTTTAGACGGCGGCCATCTTGGATTACGTAATGACGTCATTTTAACAATTTTGTAATCCCCCTACCTAAGGACCATGACCATGAAGTTTGGTGACTATAGGCCAAATGGTTACCGAGGAGAAGACGTTTGAAAATGTTCACGGACGACGACGGACACATTGCGGTAACAATAGCTCACATGAGCTTCGCTCAGGTGAGCTAAAAAAGGCTAATTCTTAAATTTTAATAAAATTTATTATTATCGAAAAAATAATAATAGTTTTTGCATTGTTTAATGGCCGTAATATTTCACAAATGTTACCCATTCACTTAATTCTAAAAACTATACAATGCATATACATGTAATATGTATAGGAATTGATGGGTGGGTAATGTAAGGCCGGGCAAACAGGTTCAATCCCATTTTAACCTGCTACATGGGGGGGGGGGGGGGGGGGGGGTGGGGGGGGGGGGGGGGGGGGGGGGCAAAGACGTATGTGAGGGCCAAACCAGGTTTCCAAGTAGAATTCCAGTAAGGATGAACTCCGATCGTTAAATTACCCATCGCATTCTCCCACCTGCCACCCACCGGGGTAATCTTTTGTCATTGGCTATTTTCTGGGAACTAGATCAGTCTTTCCCATGTGGAGTCACATTGCCATTGTGACCGACGTAAACCCAGATCAGCACGCGCCGTCTCGACGTGATCGGCGCTGTCTTGACGTGGTCTGCACTGTCCGCCATTCAATTAATCAAAACCCGGCTTAGAACCGTCTTTCCTTACACTGCTGCCCTGTACCCCTGTAGACTATTTCACCAACATTGCAAAGTATACTTTCCTAGCAAAGTATACTTTGAGGGAGAAATTTTATAAATTTATTAATTTTGTTATGTTATACTTTTCATTATCACAGCCATTTTGGCTGTGGTAATGTAATAAATTCAGTATAATAATTCTGCATACTTTTAATCATCAAATATATGCAGTAGTTAGTTCTGTATGAAACTTGATTGGTCAGTAAGCGAGGGGCTTACGGAATACCCCCCCCCCCCCCACCCCCCCCCCCCCCCCCCAGCGTGGGCCCAGGTACCAATAAATATGTAAAATTTCCAAGTGTGTGGGCAAGTGACCTTGACTCTGGGCTTAGCGGGAGCGGCATGAACGTGAATTTGTCACAGGGTGGTAGAGGTCCATTGGAGCAATGCGTGTGTGAAATGTGAAGCAGATCCGAGCAAGGAAATAGAAGTTATAACCGATTTCTCTGATGTTAAGTTTTATAAAGAGACTAAGTATATGATCTTGACTTCGAGATCAGCGGGAATTAGTCACAGCATGATAGTAGAGCCTTAGAGGAATGCATGCACGAAATATTAAGAATTTTCGATGAAAGAAGTAGAAGTTATAACATATTTCTCTGATGTTAAGTTTTGTAAAGAGATTAAGTATTTGACCTTGACCTTGGGATCAGCGGGGGTTGGACGGTCGTAGATTTGTCACAGCATGATAGCACAACCTTAGAGGAATGCATGTGTGAAATATTGAGCATTTTAGATGAAGGAAATAAAAGTTATAACAATAACAAGTGAAATATTAAGAATTTTCAATGAAGGAAATAGAAGCTATAACTTATTTCTCTGATGTTAAGTTTTGTAAAGAGATGACCTTGACCTTGGGATCAGCGGGGGTTGGACGGTCGTGGACTTGGCACAGCATGGTAGTAGAGCCTTACAGGAATGCATGTGTGAACTATCTATTGAGCATTTTAGATGAAGGAAATAAAAGTTATAACAATATTTCTCTGATGTTAAGTTTACGGACGTACGGACGGACGGACAACCCGACTCCAGTATACCACCCCCACAACTCGTTGCGGGGGGGGGGGGTATAATAATGCATTTTGGGAAAAGTAAATGATTACTCCCTCAAAGTATACATGCAATACATGCAGTTATATTTATTAACAGATATCCCGCCTTCTTGACTTAATTGCTTGTGATGCGTACCATGTCACCGCGTGTACATGATCGATTTAGAGTAAAATCGTCAATCGCGCAACGGTATCGGAATTTGAAAGCGAGTAGGGGCTGGCTCTCCGTTCAAACGTAACACGAATACGCGATTGGGCGTTGCAACAATAAGCAACTTATATTTCACATATTGATTTTTTAATAAACTAATTTATTAAAAATGCAATATGTGATCTATAACTATTACCGTACTGGAAAAGCAAGTAAAGCCAATGAACGGGCTCACGGAGGGGCCGCCACCAGGACCGAAAAGCGAAATGCTAAGTTTATGGGTTCGGACGGATGAACGGACGGACGGACAACCTGGCGGAAAGGCGAAAGCTATATTATATACCACTCGGCATACATGTTAAGCAGGGTGTACAAACAAGTTAAAACAGGAGAGTTTGTTCGTTTGTTTATTGGTGTTTAACAGCTTGACAACAGCCCTGAAATTAAAATAGCCTGACATGGTGCCAGGTCCATACCACACCAGTCACTTGGCCCCTTCCCCTAAAATAGTATTACAAAACAATTGTAATACTCACATGGGGTATAACCAGATTCAACTGTCACATACAACATTACAAAGACCTACGTGAGGGCCAAACCAGGTCTCCAATCGGATTTCCGGTAAGGATGAATCCCGATCGTTAAATTACCATCACATGCTCCCACCTCCCACATGCTCCAGTAGCCAATGTTACCAAAATCGTTAAGTACACTTTTCTCGCTAAGTGTACTTTGAGGGAGCAATTTTCAATTTATACATAAATTAATAAATATTAATAATTCAATGAAATACAATATTTTCATCAAAACAATGACAATGATAAACAGGTGTTTATTTAAATATGAACTATTGCATTTATCACCAATAAATAACTAGACATTAATTTGTAAAAGATGGATATTCCCCCATGGCATACTGGACTCTCACTGGATAGTGTGTACAAAAATAAAACTTTAAATTGACACAACTTTCAAGGTCATGTCATTAGTGGTGCTATTGTGTCGCACATGTTTAGGTGAATGTGTCCAAATATTTAAGCAATCCTTTCAAGTAATATTGAAGATATAAAATGATGGAGAAACTGGTAAACAAAATTGACGTAACAAAATGGCTAAGTGTTTCAGCTCTATTTCAAAGGACACAAAGGTCAAGGTCATGTCTTGCTGGTGTGACTGTCATACATGTTCAGGTGAATGAAGACATTTTAAAGCAATCCTTCAAATATTATTACATGATGGAGAAACTCTTATAAACTTTTTGACGTAAATGTACATGGTCAGAACCTCTAGCGCAACCCAATATGCCCCACTTGCTAGCTCCCGAAAACTATATTTAGCGAGGTAAGAGTAATTAGCGATTTTGATGAAATCGACTACAGTTCTTCGGCTTTGGCAATCTCTTGGGACAGGACGTGCTATCGCTATGTAAATACCATTAGTCAATATTTAGTAGGCATGCATATATTTAACCAATAAAGAAACTTGAATTGTACTGTTAACTTATTTTTTATGAAACACCGGTCATGCTTCTAACTATATATTATTAACAGGCAGCACTGGGGGCTGTTTCACTAAACTTCGTACGACTAGAATGTTCGGAAGTGCAAAATTATGATATGATAGTCTGTTTGTTTGTTTGTTTATTGGTGTTTAACGGCCTATCAACAGCTAAGGTCATGTAAGGCCGGGCAAACGGGTTCGATCCCGTTTTAACCTGCTGCATTGGGGGGAAAATCCCAAAATCAGAACGGAATATTTACATCGAGATACAACATATTCAGCCCTGAAATTAGAATAACCCGACCTGGTGCCAGGTCCATACCGCACCAAGGTCACTTGGCCCCTTCCCCTATTTAAAAGTAATACCGGTAGGATTACTCTTATAAGGGGTATAACCAGATTCAACTGTCACATACAAAATGCCAAAGACGTATGTGAGGGCCAAACCAGGNTCTCCAGTTGGGATTCCGGTAAGGATGAGTGAGTGAGTGAATAGGGTTTAACGTCCGCTTTTCTGACATAGAGGTACAAGCCTCAGGGAGTCTACACGCAGACGGGTCAACGGGGTCGTGTCCCGTATCCACCTGTCCGACCGAGGGGGGTAAATCCCATCTTCAGAACTCAATATTTACAATCAAAATATATATTCAGTCCTGAAATTAGAACAACCTGATCTGGTGCCAGGCCCTCGCCACACCAGCATCATTTATCCCATCCGCTAAAAGTAATAGGATTATCGCTAATCTTACTTTTATATATGGGGCATAGCCTGACTCAACTCTCGCATACAAGAAAGCCAAAAATATACATGAGGGCCAAATCTGGTATAGTGGGTTCCGGAAAGTATGAACCCAATCGTTAAGCCAGTTTAGTCGCCTTTTACGACAAGCAATGGCTACTGCAGCACTATTCTCAGGATCAGTTGATCCCGCCCCGATCGTTAAATTACCCATCGCGTGCTCCCACCTGCCACCCACTATATGATAGTCTGTAAATTTCACATCAACACTGTTTTCTTGTAAACAATTATTGGATTTACATTTATTGAGCATTTCTAGACGATCCTAATCTTGCACTTACGAACAGTTTAGTCGTACACAGTTTAGTGAAACGTCACCCTGGTGATTTTGAAAGTGACAGTTTTGATTTTGAATAAATTTGCGACTGGAGAAATGGGTCTTATGAATTTCGCGACCAGTGTAGATCACGATCAGCCTGTGCTTCTAAATAGCAATGTAGATCGTTTGTTTGTTTGTTTGTTTGTTTATTCGTGTTTAATGGTCTATCAACAGCTTAGGTCATGTAAGGCCGGGCAAAAGGGTTCGATCCAGTTTTAACTTGCTGCATTAGGGGGAAAATCCCCAAATCAGAACGGAATATTTACATCGAGAACAAATATATTCATCCCTGAAATTAGAATAACTGGACCTGGTTCCAGGTCCATAATACAACAAAGTCACTTGGCCCCCATCCCCTAAAATAGGATTACAATTTATTGTAATACTCACATTAAGGGATATAACCAGATTCAACTGGCACATACAAAATGCCAAAGACATAGGTATGTGCAATGTAGATCATTATCAGGCCACAGACGTATGCTATTTGATCAGGAGCTACACTGGTCACAAATTCCATAAGCACCGTTTCTCCAGTAACATCCGTACATTAGAAGACATCATCCCTCACAGGAGACAGGCAATAGAATATATCTTCATGCATAAACCCATACAATGTTGAATTTAACTTTGTCGTCTGCTATTTATTTCTTAGTTTCATTTTTTTGGCCACAGAACAATAAGTTTTAGCAGTGCAAGAGAATCGTCTCCAATCCAATTCACATGTTAATAAGAAATTAGAAAAATGGGTACAATCAGCAGACGACAATAGTTGGGTCACGCCTTTTAAAGGTACATGCCCACTCAGTAGGCACAAAATGTTCTTTATAGGAATTAAATAAGTGTATAATTGTGTCACTATTCCACCAGTTCTAAAAATTACAAGTGCCCGCTATACATATATAATCATTTAGTAATGTTTATGTATTTTACTGATCGCAGTGGTAGGAGGCTATTTTCACATGCAAATGAGGCATGCTATTTTTTAATTATTTATACTAATTAACGTGCGTCGCCTGAACAAATAATATGTTTGACAGATTATAAAGTATGATCATCAGATCATTGCAAATCAAACAAGAGGGCCATGATGGCCCTAAATCGCTCACCTGACTCCATGAACACCAGAGAAGAATGTGACATTGAGTTCATGTGTTTTAAAAAAAATTGTGCTATTTTTAGATGGCGGTCATCTTGGATTAAGCGATGATTCATTTTACCAAATCTGAAAATGCTTCACCCAAGGATCTTAACTTCCTATGAAGTTTGGCCAGCATCGGCCATGTGGTTCCCGAGAAAAAGATGTTCAAAATCTCGAATAAATGGACCTTTTGGCGGCCATCATGGATGTTAAAATCATCCGATTTCGACATATATTGCACCAGAGCAATCGCCTCATCGATACCTTCAATTTGATATATGACATGAGCATATTCGGTCAAAAATAAAATTTTACCACACGGGCCACGCTCATTTTTGACCCCGGGGTCACCATTTTCACAACTTTGAAAGAGCATTGTAAATCGATCATTTCTACCAAGATTAGTCGAAATCCGGCTAGCGGTTCATGAGTCCAGAGTGATCGCCTCATTGATACCTTCGATTTGATATATAACATGACTATATTCGGTCAAAATAAAATTTGACACCACGGGCCACGCCCATTTTTGACAAAAAATGTACCAGAGTGATCACCTCTTTGATACCTTCGATTTGATATATAACATGACCATATTCGGTCAAAAATAAAAATTTGACCCCAATTTGACCCCACGGCCCACGCCCATTTTGGACCCCGGGGTCACCATTTTAACAACTTTGAGTGAGTGAGTGAGTGAGTGAATAGGGTTTAACGTCCGCTTTTCTGACATAGAGGTACAAGCCTCAGGGAGTCTACACGCAGACGGGTCAATGGGGTCGTGTCCCGTATCCACCTGTCCGATGGGGGTAAATCCCAACTTCAGAACTCAATATTTACAATCAAAATATATATTCAGTCCTGAAATTAGAACAACCTGATCTGGTGCCAGGCCCTAGCCACACCAGCATCATTTATCCCATCCCCTAAAAGTAATAGGATTAGCGCTAATCTTACTTTTATATATGGGGCATAGCCTGACTCAACTCTCACATACAAGAAAGCCAAAAATGTACACGAGGGCCAAATCCGGTATAGTGGATTCCGGAAAGTATGAACCCAATCGTTAAGCCAGTTTAGTCGCCTTTTACGACAAGCAATGGCTACTGCAGAAACAACAACAACTTTGAAAGAGCATTGTACATCGATCATTCCTACCAAGTTTCGTAACAATCCGGCTAACGGTTCATGAGAAGAAGATTTTTTAAGAATTTATGCTATTTTTAGACAGCGGCCATCTTGGATTAGCGATGACCTCCATTTTAACAATTCTGAAAAAGTTTGACCCATGAACCATAACTTTTAAGTTTGGCTACCATGGGCCAAGCGGATCATGTGAAGAAGAATTTTGAAATCTCTAATAAAAGAACGACCTTTTGACCTTTTGGCGGCCATCTTGGATGACATAACCATCCGATTTCAACAAAAAATGCAGTAGAGTGATCGCCTCATTGATACCTCATTGATTGTCAAAAATAAAATTTGACCCCAATTTGACCCCACGAGCCACGTTTGGTGACTATAGGCCTAATGGTTACCGAGGAGAAGATGTTTGAAAATGTTCACGGACGACGACGACAGTGAGTGAGTGAGTGAATAGGGTTTAACGTCCGCTTTTCTGACATAGAGGTACAAGCCTCAGGGAGTCTACACGCAGACGGGTCAACGGGGTCGTGTCCCGTATCCACCTGTCCGAGGGGGGTAAATCCCAACTTCAGAACTCAATATTTACAATCAAAATATATATTCAGTCCTGAAATTAGAACAACCTGATCTGGTGCCAGGCCCTCGCCACACCAGCATCATTTATCCCATCCCCTAAAAGTAATAGGATTAGCACTAATCTTACTTTTATATATGGGGCATAGCCTGACTCAACTCTCACATACAAGAAAGCCAAAAATGTACATGAGGGCCAAATCCGGTATAGTGGGTTCCGGAAAGTATGAACCCAATCGTTAAGCCAGTTTAGTCGCCTTTTACGACAAGCAATGGCTACTGCAGCACTATTCTCAGGATCAGTTGATCCCGCCCCGGTGCCTGCAGACGTCCGGACGACGGGATGACGGACGACGGACACATTGTGGTAACAATAGCTCACATGAGCTTCGCTCAGGTGAGCTAAAAATAAATACAGAGAATAAATAGTAATGTCCGTTAACATTTTAAGAAAACATGGTTACCACCTCTGATCTCAGTGTGGAAATTTACGTCCGATATAAAATAGCTATATAGTAATGCCAATCAATATGTGGGGTAATGGTGAATGAATGTTTATTTTGCCTAAAAATGTCATATCTACAGAATATACAAAACTATCTGTCACCCTATATTATAACCTGGCATGTGGGAGCCCAGCTTTAAGGGTTAGCACGCAACCTACATTGTGCCGTTACTCGAGGAAATGGGAGTTATGGGCTTAGTGACTAGTGTACACACACATCAGCCTGTGTATCAGCAAAAATTTATCAGGGTCTGCACTGTTCGCCATTCAGTCAATGAAACACCGGCATTGCCTTTTTCTCAGACATTGTGAAGAGGCATGGGTCTTTTAATTTTCCCATGTATTACCTGTACATGTACATGTACATGTTCCAAGTACATGTACAAATGGGGGGAAAATCCCAGTCAAAACTGAATATTTACAATAAAAGAACTATATATTCAGCCCTGAAATCAGAATAATCCTCATCTGATGCCAGGTCCTCGCCACACCAGAATCACTTGGCCCCCTCCCAAAAGCAGTAGGATCAGTACTAATCTTACTACTTTTATAATGGGCAATAACCCAATTCAACTCCCAGGTAACAAAAGAGCCAAAGATAAAAACGTACCTGAGAGCCAAACCAGGCAAATCGTGATTCCTGTAAGGATGAACCCCACCGTTAATTTATGCCGTCGCGTTCACCCGACCATCCACCCACAAATAAACTATTAATTATCTACGTTTGCTTGTTTTGTTTGTTGGGGTTTAACTAAATATCAATAGCTAAGGTCATTTAAGGCCGGGTCAATGGGTTTAGTACTAAATCGCATATGTTACCTGTACAAGTACATGCATGTTCAAGTACATGTACAAATGGGGGGAAAATCCCAAAATCAGAACTGAATATTTACAATAAAAAAACTATATATTCAGCCTGAAATTGGAATTGGACGATGCCACGTCCTCGCCACACCAGAATCACTTGGCCCGCTCCCGAAAGCAGTAGGATCAGTAATAATCTTACTACTTTTATAATGGGCAATAACCCAATACAACTCCCAGGTAACAAAAGAGCCAAAGATAAAAACGTACCTCAAAGCCAAACCAGGCAAATCGCGATTCCTAAAGGAGGAACCCCTACCGTTAATTTACGCTGTCGCATTCGCCCAACCAACCACCCACAAATGTGGCTGTGACTGGAGAAATGGGGCTTATGGCATTTGTCATAAAGCCATTTCTACACTAGTAGCATATTCAAACATTTTGATAAGAATCTACATGGTTATTAAAAGTACATGCCCACTCAGTAACCACAAAATTTTCTTTATAGGAATTAAGTAAGTGCATAAGGCCCCCGGTGGTAGATTGGAGAAACTGTGGCAAAGTTAATTAACCAAAGTGATAAGTATTCACAAGCACATTTATGAATCGTCAAAAGGTCAAGGTCATATTAAGGGCAGTGTTGATGTGTGGCATTTTTCCACAAGTATGATATTGAAATATTAAAGTAATCTTTGAAGGGATATAGAAGTTATGACAGAAATGAGAAGCACCGGCGAACTTATCCATGTGTGAGAAAGTTCAAAGTTGTCAAGGTCAAAAGGTCAAGGTCATATGAAGGGCAGCATGGATGTGTGGCAATTGTCCACAAGTATGCTGTGTTGAAATATTTCAGTAATCATTCAAGGAATATAGAAGTTATGATAGAATTGAGAAACTTCGGTGAATTTCTTAATGTTCAAAAAAGTTCAAAGTTGTCAAGGCCAAGGTCATACTAAGGGGAGCATGGAGGTGTGGCATTTGTCCACAA
This sequence comes from Conchocele bisecta, assembly GCA_029237695.1. Lineage (NCBI taxonomy): Eukaryota > Metazoa > Mollusca > Bivalvia > Lucinida > Thyasiridae > Conchocele > Conchocele bisecta. Next base: position 97,630 of record JAQRGA010000180.1, read on the forward strand.
GTAATCCTTCAAGGGATATAGAAGTTATAGCAGAATTTCGAAACTCCGGCAAACTTCTTAATGTTCCGGACACACGGACGGACACAGTCGAAACACTACCGAGATCGGGGGCGTAAAAATAAATACAGAAATAAATAGTAATATCAGTTAACATTTTAAGAAAACACGGTTATCACCGCTGATATCAGTGTGGAAATTTACATCTGATATAAAATGCATAATAATGCCAATAAATACGTGGGATAATGGTGAATGAATGTTTATTTTGACAGAAAATGTCCCAGATGATGTCTCCGATATAAAGAACATTTTGTGCCTACTGCGTGGGCATGTACCTTTAAAAGACAAACAGGTTTTTATCTAACTGAAATGTACAGTGCAGACCCTGATCAGACTGCATGGTGTGTAGGCTCGTCTGGGTCGTTTCTCCATGGTCACTCTGGCATATGGCCAATTCATTCAGTCACAGCCGCAAATATTTATAGGTTATTTGATTTGTATGTGGATGCACGAGTTCCGCAGCGTGCACATTATCGTTGCGCGGCGGAACGAGTGGCATATATCCACATACAAATCAAATAACCTTTTTGTTTGTTTGTTGGGGTTTAAAGGCCTATCAACAGCTACGGTCATTTAAGGCCGGGTCAATGGGTTTAATACTAAATCCCATATATTACCTGTAAAAGTACATGTACATGTTCAAGTACATGTACAAATGGGGGGAAAATCCCAAAGTCAAAACTGAATATTTACAATAAAAGAACTATATATTCAGCCCTGAAGTCAGAATAATCCTGATCTAATGCTAGGTCCTAGCCACACCAGACTCACTTGGCCCCCTCCCAAAAGCAGTAGGATCAGTAATAATCTTACTACTTTTATAATGGGCAATAACCCAATTCAACTCCCAGGTAACAAAAGAGCCAAAAATAAAAACGTACCTGAGGGCCAAACCAGGCAAATCGCGATTCCTATAAGGAGGAACCCCACCGTTAGTTTACGCCGGCCAGGTCAATGGGTTTAGTACTAAATCCCATATATTACCTGTACAAGTACATGTACATGTTCAAGTACATGTACAAATGGGGGGAAAATCCCAAAATTAGAACTGAATATTTACAATCAAAAAACTATATATTCAGCCCTGAAATTGGAATAATCCTGATCTGATGCCACATCCTCGCCCCACCAGAATCACTTGGCCCCCTCTCAAAAGCAGTAGGATCAGTAATAATCTTACTACTTTTATAATGGGCAATAACCCAATTCAACTCCCAGGTAACAAAAGAGCCAAAGATAAAAACGTACCCGAGAGCCAAACCAGGCAAATCACGATTCCTAAAGGAGGAACCCCTACCGTTAATTTACGCTGTCGCATTCGCCCAACCAACCACCCACAAATGTGGCTGTGACTGGAGAAATGGGGCTTATGGCATTTGTCATAAAGCCATTTCTACACTAGTAGCATATTCAAACATTTTGATAAGAATCTACATGGTTATTAAAAGTACATGCCCACTCAGTAACCACAAAATTTTCTTTATAGGAATTAAGTAAGTGCATAAGGCCCCCCCCCGGTGGTAGATTGGAGAAACTGTGGCAAAGTTAATTAACCAAAGTGATAAGTATTCACAAGCACATTTATGAATCGTCAAAAGGTCAAGGACATATTAAGGGCAGTGTTGATGTGTGGCATTTTTCCACAAGTATGATATTGAAATATTAAAGTAATCTTTGAAGAGATATAGAAGTTATGACAGAAATGAGAAGCACCGGCGAACTTATCCATGTGTGAGAAAGTTCAAAGTTGTCAAGGTCAAAAGGTCAAGGTCATATGAAGGCAGCATGGATGTGTGGCAATTGTCCACAAGTATGCTGTGTTGAAATATTTCAGAAATCATTCAAGGAATATAGAAGTTATGATAGAAATGAGAAACTCCGGTGAATTTCTTAATGTCCGAAAATGTTCAAAGTTGTCAAGGTCAAGGTCATACTAAGGGGAGCATGGAGGTGTGGCATTTGTCCACAAGTAATCCTTCAAGGGATATAGAAGTTATAGCAGAATTTCGAAACTCCAGCGAACTTCTTAATGTTCCGGACACACGGACGGATACAGTCGAAACACTACCGAGATCGGGGGGCGTAAAAATAAATACAGAAATAAATAGTAATATCAGTTAACATTTTAAGAAAACACGGTTATCACCGCTGATATCAGTGTGGAAATTTACATCTGATATAAAATGCATAATAATGCCAATAAATACGTGGGATAATGGTGAATGAATGTTTATTTTGACAGAAAATGTACCAGATGATGTCTCTGATATAAAGAACATTTTGTGCCTACTGCGTGGGCATGTACCTTTAAAAGACAAACAGGTTTTTATCTAACTGAAATGTACAGTGCAGACCCTGATCAGGCTGCATGGTGTGTAGGCTCGTCTGGGTCGTTTCTCCATGGACACTCTGGCATATGGCCAATTCATTCAGTCACAGCCGCAAATATTTATAGGTTATTTGATTTGTATGTGGATGCACGAGTTCCGCAGCGTGCACATTATCGTTGCGCGGCGGAACGAGTGGCATATATCCACATACAAATCAAATCCTGTTTGTTTGTTGTTGGGGTTTAAAGGCCTATCAACAGCTACGGTCATTTAAGGCCGGGTCAATGGGTTTAATACTAAATCCCATATATTACCTGTAAAAGTACATGTACATGTTCAAGTACATGTACAAATGGGGGGAAAATCCCAAAGTCAAAACTGAATATTTACAATAAAAGAACTATATATTCAGCCCTGAAGTCAGAATAATCCTGATCTAATGCCAGGTCCTCGCCACACCAGACTCACTTGGCCCCCTCCCAAAAGCAGTAGGATCAGTAATAATCTTACTACTTTTATAATGGGCAATAACCCAATTCAACTCCCAGGTAACAAAAGAGCCAAAAATAAAAACGTACCTGAGGGCCAAACCAGGCAAATCGCGATTCCTATAAGGAGGAACCCCACCGTTAGTTTACGCCGGCCAGGTCAATGGGTTTAGTACTAAATCCCATATATTACCTGTACAAGTACATGTACATGTTCAAGTACATGTACAAATGGGGGGAAAATCCCAAAATTAGAACTGAATATTTACAATCAAAAAACTATATATTCAGCCCTGAAATTGGAATAATCCTGATCTGATGCCACATCCTCGCCCCACCAGAATCACTTGGCCCCCTCCCAAAAGCAGTAGGATCAGTAATAATCTTCCTACTTTTATAATGGGCAATAACCCAATTCAACTCCCAGGTAACAAGAGCCAAAGATAAAAACGTACCCGAGAGCCAAACCAGGCAAATCACTTGGGCCCCCTCCCAAAAGCAGTAGGATCAGTAATAATCTTACTACTTTTATAATGGGCAATAACCCAATTCAACTACCAGGTAACAAAAGAGCCAAAGATAAAAACGTACCTGAGAGCCAAACCAGGCAAATCACGATTCCTAAAGGAGGAACCCCTATCGTTAATTTATGCTGTCGCATTCACCCAACCAACCACCCACAAATGTGGCTGTGACTGGAGAAATGGGGCTTATGGCATTTGTCATAAAGCCATTTCTACACTAGTAGCATATTCAAACACTTTGATAAGAATCTACATGGTTATTAAAGGTACATGCCCACTCAGTAAGCACAAAATGTTCTTTATAGGAATTAAGTAAGTGCATAAGGCCCCCGGTGGTAGATTGGAGAAACTGTGGCAAAGTTAATTAACCAAAGTGATAAGTATTCACAAGCACATTTATGAATCGTCAAAAGGTCAAGGTCATATTAAGGGCAGTGTTGATGTGTGGCATTTGTCCACAAGTATGATATTGAAATATTAAAGTAATCTTTGAAGGGATATAGAAGTTATGACAGAAATGAGAAGCACCGGCGAACTTATCCATGTGTGAGAAAGTTCAAAGTTGTCAAGGTCAAAAGGTCAAGGTCATATGAAGGGCAGCATGGATGTGTGGCAATTGTCCACAAGTATGCTGTGTTGAAATATTTAAGTAATCATTCAAGGAATATAGAAGTTATGATAGAATTGAGAAACTCCGGTGAATTTCTTAATGTTCGAAAAAGTTCAAAGTTGTCAAGGTCAAGGTCATACTAAGGGGAGCATGGAGGTGTGGCATTTGTCCACAAGTAATCCTTCAAGGGATATAGAAGTAATAGCAGAATTTCGAAACTCCAGCGAACTTCTTAATGTTCCGGACACACGGACGGACAGTCGAAACACTACCGAGATCGGGGGCGTAAAAATAAATACAGAAATAAATAGTAATATCAGTTAACATTTTAAGAAAACAGTTATCACCGCTGATATCAGTGTGGAAATTTACATCTGATATAAAATGCATAATAATGCCAATAAATACGTGGGATAATGGTGAATGAATGTTTATTTTGACAGAAAATGTCCCAGATGATGTCTCTGATATAAAGAACATTTTGTGCCTACTGCTTGGGCAGGTACCTTTAAAAGACAAACAGGTTTTTATCTTACTGAAATGTACAGTACAGACCCTGATCAGACTGCATGGTGTGTAGGCTCGTCTGGGTCATTTCTCCATGGACACTCTGGCATATGGCCAATTCATTCAGTCACAGCCGCAAATATTTATAGGTTATTTGATTTGTATGTGGATGCACGAGTTCCGCAGCGTGCACATTATCGTTGCGCGGCGGAACGAGTGGCATATATCCACATACAAATCAAATAACCTTTTTGTTTGTTTGTTGGGGTTTAAAGGCCTATCAACAGCTATGGTCATTTAAGGCCGGGTCAATGGGTTTAATACTAAATCCCATATATTACCTGTAAAAGTACATGTACATGTTCAAGTACATGTACAAATGGGGGGAAAATCCCAAAGTCAAAACTGAATATTTACAATAAAAGAACTATATATTCAGCCCTGAAGTCAGAATAATCCTGATCTAATGCCAGGTCCTCGCCACACCAGACTCACTTGGCCCCCTCCCAAAAGCAGTAGGATCAGTAATAATCTTACTACTTTTATAATGGGCAATAACCCAATTCAACTCCCAGGTAACAAAAGAGCCAAAAATAAAAACGTACCTGAGGGCCAAACCAGGCAAATCGCGATTCCTATAAAGAGGATCCCCACTGTTAGTTTACGCCGACCGGGTCAATGGGTTTAGTACTAAATCCCATATATTACCTGTACAAGTGCATGTACAAATGGGGGGAAAATCCCAAAATCTGAACTGACTATTTACAATAAAAAAACTATATATTCAAAAGAGCCAAAGATAAAAACGTACCTGAGGGCCAAAACAGGCAATTCGTGATTCCTATATGGAGGAATCCCTACCGTTAATTTACGCCATCACGTTCGCCCGACCAGCCACCCACTATTATATACGTACTATTACTCAAATTTCATATGCACCTCACAAATATACCAAATATAAACATGATAAATAAAATAAACATTTTATGAGGTGAAACTTATTTCCGGCACTGGCCAATATGAACTCACGAGCAGCAATATTGGAAAAATATTGATTTTCAATGGGAACCGCATGTAAGTTTTTATCCTGTCAACACAGTGTGTATGTGACCGTGAAAAACGTTGCTGTGAAACATTTTTGATATCCTGTTAATAAGAGCTAATCACTGCGTTTGCACATACTAGTCGATTCTCCGATTTCGAGGATGCGGCTGGCATATTCTTTTGCATTTTAAAGCTAATTTTTTTTAGTAATAGCCCGGATGTAGTGTCATGGCGGGTTAGTCGACATTTTTTCAACGGACATTGAAATTCGAATTCACAGAGATTTAGCATGATTTAGCATGAAACGAGAATTGATATTCAACATGTGGATATAGTATAGTGTTATGTACATGGCTGGATATTTATAAGGTTAGAAATTGACTTATTTACTTTGTAAATGTAAAGATTATCACCATTCCAAGCCATCGCGCATCACTGACCTTATTGATAAACACTCACTTACGGTAGTCTGTTTACCCCGTGCATTCGTAACTCGCCGCCAGTGGAGCGCTCACGCCAAAATATTTTTGACCTATACTCATCATCAAAATAAGCGTGACATGAGCTCAACTCCAGTCTCGTCAAAACAGACTGATACTAAGAAGCGCTGTCTGTCTTCTCCGACTGACCAGGCTGATCAGAAGAAGCACCGCACCAATACAACTGACTGAGACACTGGAATGGCAGAACCTGGACATCATATCCAACTAAGCCAGGTTGACCTTGACAAAATCAGTCAACTCCTAAAGTTATCGTTCGAAGAGCAGGTATCGAACATGACGGCTAGCAGTGTGGACGGCGTTCTAGGTGGGCTGCAGGCGAAGATTGCTGACCTGGAAAACGAAAACAAGTCACTCCGAACCAGGGTTCAGTCACTGGAAGACGGGTTGGACAGGTCTGAACAATACAGCAGGAGCAACTGTCTCAGGCTCTCGGGCATCCCAGAAACGCAAGACGAATCGGTCGACGACAAGGTCATGCACGTCATCAAATCCATCGATGCAGACGTACCTTTAGAGGGAATCGACCGCGCACACAGACTTGGTAAACCGAAGCCCAACTCACCAAGAGACATTTTAATTAAATTTGCCACACATCGCTCCCGAAGGAAAGTCATGGCTCGCAAGTCACAACTGAAAACCCCTCATATCTCACAGTGTATTAACAAAGCATGGCAACGTATAGGCATTTTGAGATCTCTAAAATTTCGTCTTAAAAGGTCCTCGCTGGAACGTATGTATTTCTCGTTTATTCATCCTCTCCTTGAATATGGCGATGTTGTCTGGGATAATTGCTCGAACCAGATGAAAGATGACATGGAGGCTGTGCAAACTGAGGCTGCCAGAATAGTGTCGGGCGCGACCAAACTTTGCAACATAGCCAGACTCTATCATGAACTCAAGTGGGAAACATTGACCGACAGGCGTAAGAAACACAGACTAGTCCTTTTCTATAAGATGTTAAACAATATTTCACCATCTTATCTTGCAAATTTAATTCCCGTTCAAAGGCATCACCCCTTTTTAACGTCGGAAACAGGACAGGACAAATTCTTCATACACGCCTTCGTCTTTCATGTAGCGCTCTCAACTTCGACCTTCACAGAAGATCTATTGTTGATACCCCACACTGCACATGCGGATCAATAGAAACAGTCAGCCAGTTTCTCTTGTATTGCAACAAATATACACTTCAGCGAAACACATATATTAACAACCTTCCATGTCCTCCCACAGCAGACACACTGCTCCGCGGCAATGAACATTTGACATTCGAGGAAAACAGCTTCGTAGTTCAGCAGGTCCAGAAGTTCATCGAGCTACAAGGCGCTTCGTCAATTGAGGAGACAAGTGGGCAGATGTCCAATACGAGCCACCATGCCATCAATGAGTGCATCCCTTTCAGTCACCATTGATAATTAACTAGTCATAACCTGCCTGACAGTAATTCCATGTATATTGC